>JANIIK010001023.1:91954-119454 GCA_027704905.1 Muraenolepis orangiensis
CTGGGAAAGCAGAGACGTTAACAGTGACGTCATGACGTGGCTCTCGGCCAAAAAGGCAGTGGAAACGCAAACCAGTTTTTTGCCGGCTCCCCAATTGAACCAACTGCGAACCGGCTCCATTGACACGCGAGAGCCCGAACTGGGCTTTCTTTGGTGGAAACGAGGCATAAGCGCATCTCTCTCTGTGATTGCGAGCGCTTTCACCTCCATCGCCGAGTTGTAGGTTTTGCAGCACCCCCCCGGCCTCTGCCTTTCATCACCCAGCCTCCCGCCTCCAACCCCTAGCCTCCACCACCTAGCCTCCACCCAGCCTTCAGCCTCTACCCCCAGCCTCCACCACCCAGCCTTCAGCCTTCACCCTCCGCCACCCAGTTTTCACCCTCCACCACCCAGCCTCCACCCCCCAGCCTCCACGTTTCGCACCAAAGCCTCCACCACCCACCTTACATTCTCCATCCCCTGCCCTACACCACCCAGCATCGAGCCCACACCCCCAGCCTCCACCCCCCAACCTCCACCCTCTGCCCCCAAGCCTCCATCCCCCACCCTTACACCACCCGGCATCGAGCCCACACCTCCAGCCTCCACCCCCAGCCTCCACCCTCCACTTCGGGTTGAAACTCGAGAGTTTGCTCGGTGGCTTCGGTAAAAAGAAAAGGTTAAGAGGCTCTTATTTTCTCTCTCTAGACGGAATGAACCGTATCATTACCAATCCCAGGTGGAGATGACGTCTGCTGCCACACCCCCATTTCCTCTTCAGTGAATGATAAAGTCGATTATACTAAAGGTGTCCAACACACACACACACACACACACACACACACATCACATCCCATCGACGAAAACAAGATTCACTCTAGCTGGAATCACTCCCCCCCCCCCCCCCTACGGTCGACCAGTTCCTCAGCATCCCTACAGTAACGACTACCAGGTTTATCCACAGGCAGTGACCTACTGAACTGCTAGGAGTGCTGCCACTATCATAACATTATCATCCATACAGAGTCGTCGTCGGGCAAGACCACGCTCACACACACACACACACACACACCCGCGCTCACGCGCACACACACACACACTAACCCACACGCTCACACACACACACACACACACACACACACACACACACACACACACACACACACACACACAGCACAAGACACAACATATGCTCACACACACACACATACACACACCTGCGCTCACACGCACACACACACACACACAGCACAAGACAACAACACATGCTCTCACACACACAGAAACACTAAGAGCAGCATCAAGACACAACACATTTTCACACACACACAATCAGGGCTGGACCGGCCATCTGGCATACCGGGCATTTGCCGGTGGGCCGCGGTAGTTTTGGGCCGAGCCGGCCGGCAAAATAAATAAAAAATAAAAAAGATTATTTTTTTACCAGCCGGCCCGGCCGAAAGCTACCATCGAACGGCCCATAAATCAGGGACAGCGGCCCATTGGTCAATTTTCTATACAGACACTGGGCTGGCCCAATCAACAGTGGGCCTGTCTGGGCCAAAAATGCCAGGGCCTAATTTTTGTCCCAGTCCAGCCCTGCACACAAACACACACATACACACACACACACACACACACACACACACACACACACACACACACACACACACACACACACACACAGCAATAAACAACACATGCTCACCACACACACACACACACACACAGCAGCATCAAGACACAACATATTTCACACACACACACACACACACACACAGCAATAAACAACACATGCTCACCACACACACACACACACAAGAGCAGCATCAGACACAACATTTTCACACACACACACACACACACACACACACACACACTCGACCCCCCCCCCCAGAGAGAGATCAGGCGATTCATCAGGAGGTTCCACCATTGCTCACCTTTGTTGCCTCTGATTGGTTGCTTAGAAACCAACCGCTACAACCAAACCCTCCATGATGGATTCATCACTCCAAGCCAAACACAACACACCACCCCACAGTGCTGGCTATGCACTGTTCTCTGTTCAAATGACATTCATATATCCTCTATATATATCTATATATATATACATATATATATAGATATATATATATGCCCTAGGACATGAGCAGACATGGAGAGAGAGAGAGAGAGAGAGAGAGAGAGAGAGAGAGAGAGAGAGAGAGAGAGAGAGAGAGAGAGAGAGAGAGAGAGAGAGAGAGGGAGAGAGAGAGAGAGACACACACACACACACACACGTTTCCATCCACTAGTTTTTATGCACATTTTTCAATTTGCGCATGAAAATAAAACAACCTCAAAATATCTCAAAGCAGTTTTTAAGTGGAGGAGTTGGAGGAGTTGGCGTATCGTTAAAGGGTCAACAGAGACAGAGAAGAGCAACCGGAAACACATTCTGAGGAGCATAAACGTGAATAAATTATGATCGGCACAAACAAAAAAACCTGATTTTAAATTCAGTCAGTTGACATTTCCGCTGGTACGCAAGCCTGGGCTGTCACCAGAACTCTTCCTAGGGAGGGTGATATATACAGTATATATATATATATATATACATAATATATATATATACAAAGCCGCCACCGAAAAGTGTTTCAATCACTAAAATAATAATAATAATAATAATAAATCGAATATATCTATGAAGAATACCTCCCCTCCACGCCGCCGCTGCCCACTTACAATATGTACATTTGTCAAAAGAAGTAAGCGTACCAA
Organism: Muraenolepis orangiensis; assembly: GCA_027704905.1. Taxonomy (NCBI): domain Eukaryota; kingdom Metazoa; phylum Chordata; class Actinopteri; order Gadiformes; family Muraenolepididae; genus Muraenolepis; species Muraenolepis orangiensis. The sequence goes on from JANIIK010001023.1 coordinate 94,694, forward strand.
GCGCTGGCTGTACAGTACAGTCCACGGATGGTACGGTGTCAGTAAGAACAACAGACTAGTCTAGCTATCCTCAAGACACTCTAACAGACAACTGAACAATATACCACATTAAAACAACTAACTCTAACTAACTAAACAGGTTCAAACGGTCATTTGTATACACACACAGGGTGGCCCTAGTGTAGTTACAATAGAACACATTTCTCAAGTACTCCTGAATGCTAGGTTAATATACAAGATAACATGTATAGCTTATATATATATATATATATATATAGCTATAGTGATATAATGCAGACTGGTGAAGCCCTCTATCCCTTCCAACGACTGCTGTTAATACAACATAACTTGTCGAGGCCACCGAGGTTGGTTGGGAGGTAAAGATATAATGACTCAAAATACAACAATTAGCTTACTCAGTGTTTAGCTCACCTTTGATTAAATGTACACAGCAAAGACTAAGTGTACTTTGATAGGTTTTCCATGCTTTGCCCCTCTCTGGGGACGGAGGCCCGTTTAACAGAACAGATTCACAATCTTCTGTCCGGGGTTTTAATTTGTCGGACGGGTTTCACAAAGAAACACAACCCCTGCTGGTCTCCTCGGCGGTTAGTGCATCCCAATCGCTGTCTGGCATGTTGGCTAAACCGGAGTTCAAATACCTCCATGAAAAAGCTATTGACGAGCTGTCAGACAGCAGAAGAAAGCCATGTTTTGCCCTCCAGGTGGCTGTTCCCTTAAGGCTCTATGAATAGTGGATGGAAACCATAAATATAGCATGAATAAATCATTTTAATTTACTGAATTACTGAAAATGTGTGATTTATTTGGATGGAAACGGATCCAATGAAAGTTATAAATATATATATATATATATATATATATTTATATATAGCTGCTACTCCGTGACCGATTTCGATAAGCGGGAGAAGATGGATGATGATGGATATATATATATATAAATATATATATATTTATATATATTCATAACTTTCATGTGAATATACAGGATGGCAAGAAATGTGATTTTATATGTCAGCAGATTCAGACAGCCAGTTTTTTTTGACAATAACATCACATTTTCATGACATGTGACACTTAATCTAGCAGTGAGCATGGGCACACGCTTTGCACACACACACTTACATGCACATGCACACGCACACGCGTGCGTGCACACACAAACCGACACACAAACTCCTAGCTTTCACACACACAACCACAAACATGCATACACAAACTTGTACCTCTCATACACACACACAAACCCATAGCTCTTACACACAGACCACTCTCACACACACACACACACACACACACACACACACACACACACACACACACACACACACACACACACACACACACACACACACAGTAAGTGACCAGGGGCCGGTTGTTCAAAGGGTCGTTCAATTTTTGAATCAGTCGTTAAGTCTTAATCAGTCCTTAAATGTCCTAATCAGTCGTTAAGTCTTAATCAGTCCTTAAATGTCCTAATCAGTCGTTAAGTCTTAATCAGTCCTTAAATGTCCTAATCAGTCGTTAAGTCTTAATCAGTCCTTAAATGTCCTAATCAGTCATTAGTTAACATTCGTTAACTGTGGGTTGATCACTCCTCTTTATCACTCACCACCCTCCTCTTCATCACTCACCACCCTCCTCTTCATCACTCACCACCCTCCTCTTCATAACTGACCACCCTCCTCTTCATCACTCCTCTTTATCACTCACCACCCTCCTCTTCATCACCAACCACCCTCCTCTAAGCACCCTCCTCTTCATAACTGACCACCCTCCTCTTCATCACTCCTCTTTATCAATCACCACCCTCCTCTTCATCACCACCACCCTCCTCTTCATCACTGACCACCCTCCTCTTCATCACTCCTCTTTATCACTCACCACCCTCCTCTTCATCACTCACCACCCTCCTCTTCATCACTCACCACCCTCCTCTTCATCACTGACCACCCTCCTCTTCATCACTCCTCTTTATCACTCACCACCCTCCTCTTCATCACTCACCACCCTCCTCTTCATCACTCACCACCCTCCTCTTCATAACTCCTCTTCATCACCCACCACCCTCCTCTTCATCACCAACCACCCTCCTCTTCATCACTCCTCTTTCATTACCCACCACACTCCTCTTCATCACTCACAACCCTCCTCTTCATCAATCCTCTTCATAACTGACCACTCTCCTCTTCATTCACATCCAGTGGTCTAACTCTGAAAACTGTTGTGGTCCAAACCCAATAAGTCTGACTACGGTATTGATTCCAATCACCCAATGGATCAATAGGTTGAGCTCTCAGTCCCAGAGTTCTGTCCCCACGTCTCAAGGCGTGTGGAGAGAAGTCCGACTCACTTCCAAGAGCAGCCCCCTCTTCATCAGTGGATCACCAAACAGGCGTCACGTACCCAACCCATACCAACAGCCGGCGGCCGTGGCCCATCTCCGTCCTTATGGGTAGGGGAACGGCCCGGGTTCTCAGAGGGCCAGCGGGAGCACAGGGAGTCTGGGTCGCTAGCAGTAAACACCTCCACCTTCAGAGAGCCCAAATCCACTTCTGGCTGGCCTTCTCCAGGTGGCTTCTTTGAGGGAGAGGAGTAGGAGAGACACACCTCTGCTCTACCGTGACCAGATGGTGGCCACAGATGGCCACAACAACCATTGGGCTCTTACTACACCAGAGGGCTTTACCATCACATTTAGCTCCTTTTGAAAAGGACAACACATCATGTTCACCTCACTTGATTATGGAACACAACGTCATGAACACCAATCCAACATCATACTTTAATAACACTTCAAAAAAGGATTTAAAGGAAACAATCCCATGTGATTAATAATGCTTCAAAGAATCAAAGGAAACAACATGAACATGTGATATTTAGCTGGTCAGACCATGAAAGAACATCCAATGCATGACTCCCTTTCAGCTCTGAGAACACATCTTCATCTCCACCACAAACATCATATTGAATACAACAGTCTTCTAGAACGTGTTAAAGAGAAAGTTCAACCATTTAAAACATTATATTGTATGAAGCAGTTTTTGCGAACCTTTTAAAAAGAAAAGTTCATGAATTTTTAGCGATCAAAATGAATAACAGTCAAAAGTTGAACAGTCTTTAAATCCCTGGGGTCCATCCGTGACCCAGTGGTAGGACCCATGGTGGTAGATCACCTCCTGTGTGTGTGTATAGTGTATACTATATGTGTGTGTGTGTATAGTGTATACTATATGTGTGTGTGTGTGTGTGTGTAGTGTATACTATGTGTGTGTGTGTGTATAGTGTATACTATGTGTGTGTGTGTGTGTGTATAGTGTATACTATGTGTGTGTGTGTGTATATAGTGTATACTATATGTGTGTGTGTGTGTATAGTGTATACTGTGTGTGTGTGTGTGTGTATAGTGTATACTATGTGTGTGTGTGTGTGTGTGTGTGTATAGTGTATACTATATGTGTGTGTGTGTATAGTGTATACTGTGTGTGTGTGTGTGTGTAGTGTATACTATGTGTGTATGTGTGTATAGTGTATACTGTGTGTGTGTATAGTGTATACTATATGTGTGTGTGTGTGTATAGTGTATACTGTGTGTGTGTGTATAGTGTATACTATGTGTGTGTGTGTGTATAGTGTATACTATGTGTGTGTGTGTGTGTATAGTGTATACTATATTTGTGTGTGTGTGTATAGTGTATACTATGTGTGTGTATAGTGTATACTATGTGTGTGTGTGTGTGTATAGTGTATACTATGTGTGTGTGTGTGTTTATAGTGTATACTATGTGTGTGTGTGTGTGTGTGTGTATAGTGTATACTGTGTGTGTGTGTGTGTGTATAGTGTATACTATGTGTGTGTGTGTGTATAGTGTATACTATGTGTGTGTGTGTGTATAGTGTATACTATGTGTGTGTGTGTATAGTGTATACTGTGTGTGTGTGTGTGTGTGTATAGTGTATACTATATGTGTGTGTGTATAGTGTATACTGTGTGTGTGTGTGTGTATAGTGTATACTATGTGTGTGTGTGTGTATAGTGTATACTATGTGTGTGTGTGTGTATAGTGTATACTGTGTGTGTGTGTGTGTGTATAGTGTATACTATGTGTGTGTGTGTGTGTGTATAGTGTATACTATATTTGTGTGTGTGTGTATAGTGTATACTATGTGTGTGTATAGTGTATACTATGTGTGTGTGTGTGTGTATAGTGTATACTATGTGTGTGTGTGTGTTTATAGTGTATACTGTGTGTGTGTGTGTGTGTATAGTGTATACTATATTTGTGTGTGTGTGTATAGTGTATACTATGTGTGTGTATAGTGTATACTATGTGTGTGTGTGTGTGTGTATAGTGTATACTATGTGTGTGTGTGTGTGTGTGTATAGTGTATACTGTGTGTGTGTGTGTGTGTATAGTGTATACTATGTGTGTGTGTGTGTATAGTGTATACTGTGTGTGTGTGTGTGTGTGTGTATAGTGTATACTATATGTGTGTGTGTGTGTGTGTGTTTGTGTATAGTGTATACTGTGTGTGTGTGTGTGTGTATAGTGTATACTATGTGTGTGTGTGTGTATAGTGTATACTATGTGTGTGTGTGTGTATAGTGTATACTGTGTGTGTGTGTGTGTGTATAGTGTATACTGTGTGTGTGTGTGTATAGTGTATACTGTGTGTGTGTGTATAGTGTATACTATGTGTGTGTGTGTATAGTGTATACTATGTGTGTGTGTATAGTGTATACTGTGTGTGTGTGTGTGTGTATAGTGTATACTGTGTGTGTGTGTGTATAGTGTATACTGTGTGTGTGTGTATAGTGTATACTATGTGTGTGTGTGTATAGTGTATACTATGTGTGTGTGTATAGTGTATACTATGTGTGTGTGTGTATAGTGTATACTATGTGTGTGTGTGTGTGTATAGTGTATACTATGTGTGTGTGTGTATAGTGTATACTATGTGTGTGTGTGTATAGTGTATACTATGTGTGTTTGTGTGTATAGTGTATACTATGTGTGTGTGTATAGTGTATACTATGTGTGTGTGTGTATAGTGTATACTATGTGTGTGTGCGTGTGTATAGTGTATACTATGTGTGTGTGTGTGTGTATAGTGTATACTATGTGTGTGTGTGTGTATAGTGTATACTATGTGTGTGTATAGTGTATACTATGTGTGTGTGTGTGTGTATAGTGTATACTATGTGTGTGTGTGTGTTTATAGTGTATACTATGTGTGTGTGTGTGTGTATAGTGTATACTGTGTGTGTGTGTGTGTATAGTGTATACTATGTGTGTGTGTGTGTGTATAGTGTATACTATGTGTGTGTGTGTGTGTATAGTGTATACTATGTGTGTGTGTATAGTGTATACTATGTGTGTGTGTGTGTGTATATTGTATACTGTGTGTGTGTGTGTGTATAGTGTATACTGTGTGTGTATAGTGTATACTATGTGTGTGTGTGTGTGTATAGTGTATACTATGTGTGTGTGTGTGTATAGTGTATACTATGTGTGTGTGTGTATAGTGTATACTATGTGTGTGTGTGTGTATAGTGTATACTATGTGTGTGTGTGTGTATAGTGTATACTATGTGTGTGTGTATAGTGTATACTATGTGTGTGTGTGTGTATAGTGTATACTATGTGTGTGTGTGTGTGTATAGTGTATACTATGTGTGTGTACAAACCGAGCCAATGCAGGCACCCTTTCTCACGTATAAACATATATACACACTCACAAGCAGTGTTTTTATGAACCTTTTAAAGTCAAAAGAGCAACTATTTCCCCCAAGGTGTGTGTGTGTGTGTGTGTGTGTGTGTGTGTGTGTGTGTGACAGAGTGAGAGAGAGAGTTGGTAGAACAGTGAAGGCAGGCACACACACACACACACACACACACACACATCACGTCTTTTAAAATAAATCACCAAAGTGTTCCAGTTTGAACCGGCTCCTTGGTGCATAACAAGTTTAGAGACATACTCTTTAACCCCTTGGTCAACACTCACTACTCACCTTATAACGCTGTCCACCGTTTAGTTTATAAGGCTTGTTTCCTTAGTCTCCACAAAGAGAGGAGCTGCCTCCACCTCGTGCTGCCTGGCTTTAGGGTTAAAGGTTACTTCTGCTTATTGTGAAGTCCAAGATCACGTCTCGTTGTGCTGTTCTCACGTGATTAGAGAGAGAGAGTGAGAGAGAGAGAGAGAGAGAGAGAGAGAGAGAGAGAGAGAGAGAGAGAGAGAGAGAGAGAGAGAGAGAGAGAGAGAGAGAGAGAGAGAGAGAGAGAGAGACAGAGAGAGAGAGAGAGAGAGAGAGAGAGAGAGAGAGAGAGAGAGAGAGACGTTAGTTTAAGTGTATTCTTATAAAGGACTGAAGAATACTTCCCTCAGAGCATGCAGCCAACGAGGTATGTTGTTGTGTTTGTATTTATTTGAGGTTACTAAAGTCATCTCCCATGCTGTGAATGTTCTTGTGTGTCTCACATGGTTCTATGTTTGTCATTTATACTGTTTGTTTGTGTGTAGTTTTCACGGTGGATTCGGAGAGGAATAAACCCCTTATGAGAAAGCCACTAGTGTCTGCCTGTGCTTCGAGGGAATGTGTGTGTGTGCATTTCCATGTGTGTGTAAGTATGTGTGTATGTGTGTGTGTGTGTGTGTGTGTGTGTCTGTACACAGTATATGCATGTGTGTATTTCTATGTGCGTGTGTGAGTAAGTATGTGTGTATGTGTGTGTGTGTGTGTGTATTTATATAAGTGTGTGTGCGTGTATGTATATGTATATGTGTGTGTTTCTATACATGCGTTTGTGTATTTCTATGTGTGTGTGTGTGTGTGTGTGTATGTGTGTGTGTGCATGCACGCTTGTGTTTTTTTTTTTCTAGATATGTGTGTGTTTTTCTATATATGTGTGTGTGTGGGTGTGTGTGTGTGTGTGTGTGTGTGTGTGTATAACAATGTGGGTGGGTGTTTGTATTGTGATGTATATTTCAATATATGTGTATTTCAATGTCTGTGTATGTATGTGTTTGTATACTGTGTGTGTGTGTGTGCGTGTGTGTGTGTGTGTGTGTGTGTGTGTGTGTGTGTGTGTGTGTGTGTGTGTGTGTGTGTGTGTGTGTGTGTGTGTGTGGTGTGTGTGTGTGTGTGTAATTATATAAATGTGTTGTGATTACCGTACCGAAAATACCGTACCGGAAACAATATTCACTTTAAAGTCCCAACAGGACCATCAGTATCTGTTCCCATGGACCACTTGTATTGATGACCAGAAGATCAACCAGGATCCCTGCTGCTAACTCATGTGTGTGTGGGTGTGTGTGTATTTTAAGATGTGTGTATTTCTATATGTTTCAGTATGCCTGTGTGTGTGTATATCTTTATAAATATGTGTGTGTGTTTGTGTGAGTCTGTATGTGTATTACAATATATGTGTGTGTGTGTGTGTGTGTGTGTGTGTATTTATAAATATGTGTGTTTTGTGTGTATATTTGTAAATGTGTGTGTATGTGTATATATGTAAATAAATAAGTGTGTGTGTGTGCATTTATATATGTTTGTGTGTGTGTGTATATGTATATGTATGTGTGTGTGTTTCTATACATGCGTTTGTGTATTTCTATGTGTGTGTGTGTGTGTGTGTGTGTGTATACTTCTATGTGTGTGTGTACTTCTATATGCACATGTGTGTGTATATGTATATCAACATGTGTGTGTGTGCATTTCCATGTGTGTGTGTGTGTGTCTGTACACTATATATGCATGTGTCTGTATTTCTATGTGCGTGTATGTGTGTATGTGTGTGTGTATTTTGTATAAGTGTGTGTGTGTGTATAAAAATGTGGGTGGGTGTTTGTATTGTGATGTTTATTTCAATATATGTGTATTTCAATGTGTGTGTGTGTGTGTGTGTGTGTGTGTGTGTGTGTGTGTGTGTGTGTGTGTGTGTGTGTGTGTGTGTGTGTGTGTGTGTGTAATTGTATAAATGTGTTGTGATTCCAGCATCACACCACTCTCCTCTCCAGCCACGCTCCTCTGGCTCCCCCTCCTGGCCACCTGGGGTTACTACACCCAGGAGAACACTCCGTCCCAGAGGACCGTAGTCACGTCAGCCCACCTGTTCCCTATTCCCAATCAGGCTCCCTGTTTAGACTCCGCCCCCCTGTCACTCCTTTCCAGAACTTTCCCGTTGTTCAACCTGAGACTCTCTGGCAATCCTCTGTTTCTGTAGAGCTTTATTAAAGTAACGTTCCCGCCCACGCATAACCACAACATCCGGGTATTACATGCAACCTTTAAAACCACCCCTAGGTGTCGCTGTAACACAGGCTACTAACATATGCCTTTATGGAACATCTCACTTCCTTTAGCTGCTTGAAAACAATGACATGCTTGCATCTTGGTTAACAATCAACTTGGTTAACAATCAACTTAACATGAAACATTAAACTTAACATTAAATAACACAATCAAATAACATTCCAACATAACATTATTCCTTTTTTTATATATATATTTTTAAATATATATATTTATACGCATGGTATATATTAGTCTTACACAAACACACAGAGAGACACACACACACACACACATCACGTCTTTTAAAATAAATCACCAAAGTGTTCCAGTTGGAACCGGCTCCCTGGTGCATAACAAGTAACAAGAGAGAGAGAGAGAGAAAAAGTAACAAAGAACTACAAAAGGCTAAACCAAAAGAGTTAAACACTACATATATATAGATATATATATCTATATATATACTTATATATATATAGATATATATACTTTATATATATATATATATATATATATATATAAAATATATATAATATATATATGACCAGTGTCTCTCTCTCGAGCACACCCTCCCTCTCTCTCTGTCACACACACACTTCCTGTGGGTTTTTCCATTGCTATAGTTTCACCTTGTTCTGTTGCTTGTGGTTTCCTGTGTGTGTGTGTGTGTGTGTGTGTGTGCTTACATCCAAACCGAGCCAATACAGGCACCCTTTCTCATGTATAAACATATATACACACATGCAGGCACACACACACACACACACACACACACACACACACACACACACACACACACACACACACACACGCACACGCAGGCACACACGCACACACACACACACACACACACACACACACACACACACACACACACACACACACACACACACACACACACACACACACACACACACACAGGGTGGCAGTATAGCTCAGGAGGTAGAGCAGTCGCCTCACCACCGGCAGGTCGCTGGTTCGATCCCCGCCGCCTCCTCCTATCAAAAGCTGTGGAGGTGTCCTTGATCAAGACCCCCTAACCCTAACTGCTCCTGACCTGCTGGCTGTCTCCTTGATGGCTGACTCCTCCGTTGGTGGTTGAATGAGTGGATGAATGGTGAATGTGAGGACTTGTAAAGAGCTTTGAGTAACCATTGGTTAGAAAAGAGCTCTATAAATGTCCATTTACCACTCACACACACACTGAGAATTGGAACAAATGTGCCATTGGCAACAGTTGTGTGTAACAGTCAGTTGATGTGACAGACAGATAACCAGACAGACAGTAACAATGTACTGTAGATATCTGTATATATATATATAGTCTCACACAGACAAGAGACAGAGCTTTAAAAGGAGAGTCAGAGGTCATTAGGAGCAGGTAGGGGTCAGAGGTCATTAAGGAGCAGGTAGAGGGCATTAAGGAGCAGTAGAGGTCATTAAGGAGCAGGTAGGGGTCAGAGGTCATTAAGGAGCAGGTAGAGGTCATTAAGGAGCAGGTAGAGGTCATTAAGGAGCAGGTAGAGGTCATTAAGGAGCAGGTAGGGGTCATTAAGGAGCAGGTAGGGGTCAGAGGTCATTAAATTACATTACAGTCATTTACAGTCATTTAGCAGACGCTTTTATCCAAAGAGACTTACAATAGTGTGTTTCAACAAAGGAAGGAAAGAGAACAACTCGTCACCAGAAGTCTAAAGTGCATTTAATTTCTAACACGTCTCCAATAACTGAACCAGAGCTCAGGTAGAAGTACAATAATTCAGACTAAAGTGTAAGGGACAAAGTACAATAAGTTGGCAAACAATATGCAACAATATTGTAGGGTATGTTTATACCCTTATTATAATCTAAACACTGTCTTATGGTCCTCTATACATAGCAGTAGATGGTGTAGTGTATGTTTATACCCTTATTATAATCTAAACACTGTCTTATGGTCCTCTATACATAGCAGTAGGTGGTGTAGTGTATGTTTATACCCTTATTATAATCTAAACACTGTCTTATGGTCCTCTATACCTAGCAGCAGATGGCTACATCATAATCTTCTGGTGAAGCCCAAGGCCCACTAGGTCATAGAGATGTATTGAGATGTTCCAGTTATCGGCTGGTGTCCCTGTAGGCCCTTATAAGGGTACCTTTAGGGCATTCAACGGTGTCCTATTGACGTACCGTGAGCCATAGCCGTAGGGAGTCGTGCCGTGGGGAACGTTTGACCAATAAGAATGAAGTGATGTCCAAGCCACGGAATGTGGGAGAACGTATCTACTGGGTAAGAAGGAGAGGATCTTCAGTCTGACAATTGGCACGGCAGACTCCATCTTGCTGCAGTTGATTATTGTTATCCGGACCTCTGCAATTGATTCTTATCCATCCGAGTAGAAATTATTCTACAATACTATTAGTATATTATATATATATAGTATATATATATATATATAGGATATTAGTATAGCCCTTAGTCAGAGTGACAGGGTGGCTTTACATCTGATGATGAAACCAGAATCACATCTGGTTCTCCTTCCAGTCCGTTTGGTCACTTATTGGATAGAGAGAAATGGGGCTTTGATTTAGTCAATGTATATACTCTTTAGTGTATTGTTATGATGGTTATTATGAATATTATTGATGGTTGTTGGTTATCGTTTCCATCCCCCTCTCTGTGTTAAGGTTATTTTTCTGCTTCGTCCCAAGCAGCAAAACACGTTATTTGAAGCCAAACCAGGTTTGACTTGGGTTGTATTTTGGTGTTCAACAAACGCTCATCAAACTGGTTTCTTGACCCCAACAGAAGGAACTCTAAAAGTAACGTTTGTTAAACGTTCTGATCGGGTGTTGAACGCAACGTTTAAAAACCAACGCATCTGACATCGATTCTGAATCGGTGTCAACTTATACTAACTGTTAACAACCAGAACACAATGTGAATGACACGGTCTAAACAGGTGTGAAACCCACCGTTCAATAAGGATCGTATCGGAGACGTATTTCACACGTTTAACGGAGGTGCTGGTGTGGGGTCATTTAACACCCAATAGCGACGTGTTGGAAACGTTTCATAAACCTGTTTCCTCCACATGTGGACAGATGCTTAAGCAATGGCATGATGTCTAATGGACAGCACCAGGTCCATCTTGTGAGTTCTGATGAACAGATCACAGATGAACACTCTTGTTGGTGCAGATAGAATAGAACTAGAGGTGATCACACTGGGCTGTTGCAAAGGGCTTGGTGACTAAGGAGCATTTGGTAAGAAATGTTCTTTTAGAGTCTAAAGTTATTGTAGCTACCCAGTATAGACCTAGCTACACCGAGCTGACCGTGAAATAAGACATTCATCCATACAGCACTTTAGATAAGATACATATTTACATCTGGACTGTTTGTTTTGGTAGTATTTAGTGTTTAGATAGTTAACGTTAGTTTTATAAGTCAGATAGATATTTAGTTGTTTATCTATTGTAGATATTGTATAGTTGTATATATTGTGGGAGTGAGTATTAACGAATGACTGACATGATGTATGTGTCTTTTTGTAAATCCATTTCCAAGCTATGACACATCATGTTCACCTCACTGGATTATGGAACACAACGTCATGAACACCAATCCAACATCATACTTTAATAACACTTCAAAAAAGGATTTAAAGGAAACAATCCCATGTGATTAATAATGCTTCAAAGAATCAAAGGAAACAACATGAACATGTGATATTTAGCTGGTCAGACCATGAAAGAACATCCAATGCATGACTCCCTTTCAGCTCTGAGAACACATCTTCATCTCCACCACAAACATCATATTGAATACAACAGTCTTCTAGAACGTGTTAAAGAGAAAGTTCAACCATTTAAAACATCATATTGAATACAACAGTCTTCTAGAACGTGTTAAAGAGAAAGTTCAACCATTTAAAACATTATATTGAATACAACAGTCTTCTAGAACGTGTTAAAGAGAAAGTTCAACCATTTAAAACATTATATTGTATGAAGCAGTTTTTTGCGAACCTTTTAAAAAGAAAAGTTCATGAATTTTTAGCGAGCAAAATGAATAACAGTCAAAAGTTGAACAGTCTTTAAATCCCTGGGGTCCATCCGTGACCCAGTGGTAGGACCCATGGTGGTAGATCACCTCCTCTGACCCCTGACCTCTGGAACTGCTCTCTGGCCATTTGGGGTCTTAAGGGAGAAACCCCCCCTCACCCCCCTGTGTGTGTGTGTGTGTGTGTGTATAGTGTATACTATATGTGTGTGTGTGTGTATAGTGTATACTATATGTGTGTGTGTGTGTATAGTGTATACTATATGTGTGTGTGTGTGTATAGTGTATACTATATGTGTGTGTGTGTATAGTGTATACTATATGTGTGTGTGTATAGTGTATACTGTGTGTGTGTGTGTGTATAGTGTATACTATATGTTTGTGTGTGTGTGTATAGTGTATACTATGTGTGTGTGTGTGTATAGTGTATACTATGTGTGTGTGTGTGTATAGTGTATACTATGTGTGTGTGTCTCTGTATAGTGTATACTATGTGTGTGTGTGTATAGTGTATACTATATGTGTGTGTGTGTATAGTGTATACTATGTGTGTGTGTGTACAGTGTATACTATGTGTGTGTGTGTATAGTGTATACTGTGTGTGTGTGTGTGTATAGTGTATAATGTGTGTGTGTGTGTGTGTATAGTGTATACTATGTGTGTGTGTGTGTATAGTGTATACTATGTGTGTGTGTGTATAGTGCATACTATGTGTGTGTGTGTGTATAGTGTATACTATGTGTGTGTGTGTGTATAGTGTATACTATGTGTGTGTGTGTGTATAGTGTATACTATGTGTGTGTGTGTGTATAGTGTATACTGTGTGTGTGTGTGTATAGTGTATACTGTGTGTGTGTGTGTGTGTGTGTGTATAGTGTATACTATGTGTGTGTGTGTGTGTGTGTGTATAGTGTATACTATGTGTGTGTATAGTGTATAGTGTATACTATGTGTGTGTGTCAGGGTTTCCGTTAGCCGGTTTTTACCGTTTTTTAGCGGGTAAAAAAAAAAAAAAGCTGTGGGTCAAAATGTCCGCTAATAATAATGCTCAAACTGACCTGAGATCAGCTTTACTACTGTGTGTGTGTGTGTGTGTGTGTGTGTGTGTGTGTGTGTGTGTGTGTGTGTGTGTGTGTGTGTGTGTGTGTGTGGTGTGTGTGTGGTGTGTGTGTGTGTGTGTGTGTGTGTGTGTGTGGTGTGTGTGTGTGTGTGTGTGTGTGTGTGTGTGTGTGTGTGTGTGTGTTGTGTGTGTGTGTGTGTGTGTGTGTGTGTGTGTGGGTGTGTGTGTGTGTGTGTGTGTTGCTACAACGGACACAGAGACACTGAGTCACCATAACCCCATACCCTAAACCCAGGGAGGAGGTCCTCCTGGGTGAATGTGGACTGGAAGGTGTGGATGAGTGTCAGTGTGTCTGAGGACCCTCCTCCATCTGGGGACACTCTGTAGAAGGAGAGAGAGCCAGCAGGTCGGTCCACATACACTCCTACTCTGTTAGAGGAGGGGAGACCTATGAATGTTTCACTATCGTTGTACTGGACAGAGTAACCATCATCAGAACAATAAAGACTCCAGGACTTGTTGTTTCCTCCAAGCCTGCTGTCTTTACCCCCTCCTCTCCTAGTGATTCCTCTGTATGTCACTCCTATATGAACATGTCCTTCCCTCTCCACCTCCCAGTAACAGCGGTCAGTCAGACTCTCTCTACACAACACCTGGGACCAGGAGTCAAATCTCTCTGGGTGATCAGGATACTCCTCCTCCTCTCTAACCCCCGTCACCTTCCTGTTGTCCTCAGACAGAGAGAGTCCTCTGTGGGCTGTGTTTGGGTCCAGTGTGAGTTCACACGCATCTGATGGAGAACAAGACATGATTAGTCTGCTGAACTGTTGTTGTTGTTCCTAGAAACTGAGGCCAGACTGTAGTTTGTGTTCTCCTGATGTTCTCAGTCCCTCAGCGTCACCACATGGGCTCTGTGTGTGTCATCAATATATTAGTAGTATCAGGATTATTATGTTCTAATGTCTTACATAACAATCAGAATAATAATAAGATTATTATTGGATTTATATAATAATATTAATAATAATAACAACACTTAATAATAATAATAATAATAATAATAGTATAAATAATTAATTAAATAATTATTTGATTATTTATTCATTAAAGTATCTCAAGTGATTTGTGTATTACTGTATTTATCAGTAAAGACTCTTTATTTTGATCCGTGTGTCATGGAGTCGTGCATTTGGGTTCACCTCCTAAGTCCCCGTTCCTCATTCTCCTCGTCAACCCGTGACAGATGGTCCTTATTTGAACAATAAGGATGATGATAATCATAAGAATAACAGTAGTTGTTATAATATAATATTAAATACACACACTAATATTAAAGGGAAAGCTGCTCCGTTTGGGTCTCTAAACGTGTTGGTCAGCATTTCTGATGTTTTGGACTGAAATGTAGAAAGTTATCAAACGGGGACATGTTGTCTACTTCCAGATCAACCAGTTTTCACACAGTGGTTTTCTATTGGCTCCGCCCCCTGGCTCCAGTGAGGGGGGGTTGGACAGCGTTTGGCCACGCCCCTTAAACCTGCTCCTTTGGAACCCAAACTGTACATTTTTTATAAAACCTTTACGACTCTTTGGAAACTGGTAGGCAGACGGTCTGCTAAAACGGTTGTTTACTTACCCTTTAATAATGTGAGGATTGTTATGGTCTAATAATAATAACAACACTACTAATAACCAATAATAATTCATTAATAAATAACCATGTATCAGTAATAATACCTGTTGTATTTTATAAAAGGAGGATTCATTGTGATGGTTAACAATATTAATTTTGATAATCTACATGATGTAGCTTATCAACATTAATATTGATAATCTACATCATGTATCTAATGAATATTAATATTGATAAGATACATGATGTCAACCATCATGTATCTCATCAATATTAATATTCATTAGATACATGATGTAGATTATCATTATTAATATTCATTAGATACATGATGTTTCACATGATGGATCTCATCAATATTAATATTGATAAGATACATGATGTATCTAATGAATATTAATATTGATGAGATACATGATGTATCTAATGAATATTAATATTGATAAGATCCATCCTGTTCATTCCCAGCAGGACGTCACCTCCTGCTGTGTGGATGGACCTTCCATCTAAAGAGTGAGTGTGTGTTGTGATGACTCAAACTAAACAGACACTCACACTTCTTTGGACCTGGTTTCAGCCTCCATCCTCCACCGTGCTCCACCCTGGGGGGAACAAAGAGAGAGCAGTTGAAACATTCACACTCATGATCTGCTGGATCATCACTTGGACACAACATGAGTTACAGCCGCCTTGGTAAACCACTTCATCTAGCGGCTGGTTGAATCCTTGTAGGAGACACGGTCCCTGAGAGGTGAGCTGTCCTCTCCGTACCTGAGAGTGTCCAGTCTCCAGCGTGGATCCTCCAGTCCAGCAGAGAGCAGCGTAACTCCTGAGTCTCCTGGGTGATTGTAGCTCAGGTCCAGCTCTCTCAGACGGGAGGGGTTGGAGCTCAGAGCTGAGGCCAGAGAAGCACAGCCTTCCTGTGAGACCATACAGCCAGACAACCTGCACACACACACACACACACACACACACACACACACACACACACACACACACACACACACACACACACACACACACACACACACCAGAATGAGTTCATCTTATGAATATTCTCTATTTACATGTGTGAATTGGTACTATTATGGCTGTAAACCAGTAGAATGTCTTCTGATATCCAACCCTTGGCTGTAAGTGTTTGCTCATTGAGTCCAACTGACCTGAGAGTCTCCAGTGTACAGTGTGGACTCCTCAGTCCAGCAGAGAGCAGCTTCACTCCTGAATCCTGCAGGTCGTTGGTACTCAGGTCCAGCTCTCTCAGACTGGAGGAGTTGGAGCTGAGAACTGAGGCCAGAGCTTCACAGCATCTCTCTGACAGATGACAGCCATTCAGCCTTCACACAACATCAACAGGAACATGTTAGGAACTGGGTTGAAAGGGCTTATTAGAATTAAAACCACTTAAAACCACTTAAAACCACTTAAAACCACCATAAAAACACAGTCTTTACTAGCATTATGAGTAATAAATATAAGTTTAACAAATGATAACAACGCTGTAGGTAAGATTTAACAGCCAATATTGGAGTGTAATTTGTAGCCTGGTCCAGTATTGTCCAGTATTCATTCAAATTGAAGAACAAGTATTCACAAATATGAATAGGCTAGGGAAAAACCCAGTTGTGGTGTTTCCTGGTATAATACCCAGTTGTTACTGGACTTCCTACTGAAGTGGTGCTGTTACTAATTGTTCACAATCCAAATGTAGTTTAGAAAATAAAATATTAAAATAGGCTCCCTCCTATAACCTGCTCCCAGCTCATATGTTTTTAATTATATAACTTTAATATTCAACTATATAATGTATATTGTGTTGTAATATATGCTAATATTTAACTAACAGTTATGTTTTGTATATTGTTATGACTTTAATATTCTAGTACAGTGTATATTGTATTGTACTACATGTTATTAATGAACCTACAGACATGTTTTGTATAGTATTATAACTTTAATATTCTATAATAATAATAATAATAATCTATAATAATATATATATTTAATATTCTAATATTCTAGTAATTTAATATTCTATATTGTGGCCTAAAATACATGTGATTAGTGAACTCACAGAGATGTATTGTATGTTAAGAATTGAACATACACCTTATACAATGATGGCAACAACATCTTAAATATGTTACGTTATTCCTCTGAAAATTAATAATTTAGGGGTCTGAAATTGTACTTTTATGGATGTAAATCAAGATTAAAGAGATTTATTTGCCATTTGCAACAAGTACAATATAATGCTTACTCCCCATTCCCTCCTGCAGTATGAATTTATAAAACACTATACTATAAAAATACTATACACAGTAAAATTACAATAAAAAGTTAAAAAAATGTTTTGAATTGTACATAAAGCACATAAAAGCATTTTAAAGTGCCAGTAGTACAGCAGCATCATGAATACAGTGCAGTACAGTAACTGTAATGAGTCCAGAAAGTCCAGCTCAGTATCACAGAGTAATGTTAATGACATGTTATGATAGTGTAATGTTAATGACATGTTATGATAGTGTAATGTTAATGACATGTTATGATAGTGTAATGTTAATGATAATGTTATGATAGTGTATTGTTGATGACATGTTATGATAGTGAAATGTTAATAATTATGTTATGATAGTGTAATGTTAATGATAATGTTATGATAGTGTAATGTTAATTACAATGTTATGATAGTGAAATGTTAATGATAATGTTATGATAGTGTAATGTTAATGACATGTTATGATAGTGTAATGTTAATGACATGTTATGATAATGTAATGTTAATAATTATGTTATGATAGTGTAATGTTAATGACATGTTATGATAGTGTATTGTTGATGACATGTTATGATAGTTAAATGTTAATAATTATGTTATGATAGTGTAATGTTAATGATAATGGTATGATAGTGTAATGTTAATTACAATGTTATGATAGTGAAATGTTAATGATAATGTTATGATAGTGTAATGTTAATGACATGTTATGATAGTGTAATGTTAATGACATGTTATGATAATGTGATGTTAATAATTATGTTATGATAGTGTAATGTTAATGACATGTTATGATAGTGTAATGTTAATGATAATGTTATGATAGTGTAATGTTAATGATAATGTTATGATAATGTAATGTTAATAATTATGTTATGATAGTGTAATGTTAATGACAATGTTATGATAGTTTAATGTTAATGATAATGTTATGATTGTGTAATGTTAATGACAATGTTATGATAGTGTAATGTTAATGCCAATATTATGATAGTGTAATGTTAATGACAATGTTATGATAGTGTAATGTTAATGACAATGTTATGATAGTGTAATGTTAATGACAATGTTATGACAGTTCAATGTTAATGACAATGTTATGATAGTGAAATGTTAATGACATGTTATGATAGTGTAATGTTAATGACAATGTTATTATAGTGGCAGCACTCCTAGCAGTTCAGTAGGCCACTGTCTGTGGATAAAAACTGTCCTTAAACCTGGTAGTCCTTATACAAATGCTGCGGAACCAGCGACCAGACGGTAGGGGGAGAAGAGATGGTTTCCAGGGTGGTTGTGGTCCTTAGTGATGGAGATGGTCACCTGGTTCTAAAGATCTCCTCAATGCATGGAATCAGTTGAATGTCTTCTGATATCAAACCCTCTGCTGTAAGTGTTTGCTCATTGAGTCCAACTGACCTGAGAGTCTCCAGTGTACAGTGTGGACTCCCCAGTCCAGCAGAGAGCAGCTTCACTCCTGAATCCTGCAGGTCGTTGGTACTCAGGTCCAGCTCTCTCAGACTGGAGGAGTTGGAGCTGAGAACTGAGGCCAGAGCTTCACAGCATCTCTCTGACAGATCACAGCCATTCAGCCTTCACACAACATCAACAGGAACATGTTAGGAACTGGGTTGAAAGGGCTTATTAGAATTAAAACCACTTAAAACCACTTAAAACCACTTAAAACCACTTAAAACCACCATTAAAACACAGTCTTTACTAGCATTATGAATACGAAATATAAGTTTAACAACTTATAACAGCGCTGTAGGTAAGATTTAACAGCCAATATTGGAGTGGAATTTGTAGCCTGGTCCAGTATTGTCCAGTATTCATTCAAATTGATTCACAAATATGAATAGGCTAGGGAAAAACCCAGCTGTGGTGTTTCCTGGTATAATACCCAGTTGTTACTGGACTTCCTACTGAAGTGGTGCTGTTACTAATGGTTCACAATCCAAATGTTGTGTAGTTTAGAAAATAATATATTAAAATAGGCTCCCTCCTATAACCTGCTCCCAGCTCATATGTTTTTAATATTATATAACTTTAATATTCAACTATATAATGTATATTGTGTTGTAATATATGCTAATATTTAACTAACAGTTATGTTTTGTATATTGTTATGACTTTAATATTCTAGTACAGTGTATATTGTATTGTACTACATGTTATTAATGAACCTACAGACATGTTTTGTATAGTATTATAACTTTAATATTCTATAATAATAATAATAATAATAATAATCTATAATAATATATATATTTAATATTCTAATATTCTAGTAATTTAATATTCTATATTGTGGCCTAAAATACATGTGATTAGTGAACTCACAGAGATGTATTGTATATTAAGAATTTAACATACACCTTATATAATGATGGCAGCAACATCTTAAATATGTTACGTTATTCCTCTGAAAATTAATAATTTAGGGGTCTGAAATTGTACTTTTATGGATGTAAATCAAGATTAAAGAGGTTTATTTGCCATTTGCAACAAGTACAATATAATGCTTACTCCCCATTCCCTCCTGCAGTATGAATTTATAAAACACAATACTATAAAAATACTATACACAGTAAAATTACAATAAAAAGAACAATAACATGACTAATGTATGATATGTACATGTTTTGAATTGTACATAAAGCACATAAAAGCATTTTAAAGTGCCAGTAGTACAGCAGCATCATGAATACAGTGCAGTACAGTAACTGTGATGAGTCCAGAATGTCCAGCTCAGTATCACAGAGTAATGTTAATGACATGTTATGATAGTGTAATGTTAATGACATGTTATGATAGAGTAATGTTAATGACATGTTATGATAGTGTAATGTTAATGACATGTTATGATAGTGTAATGTTAATGACAATGTTATGATAGTGTAATGTTAATGACAATGTTATGATAGTGTAATGTTAATGACATGTTATGATAGTGTAATGTTAATGACATGTTATAATAGTGTAATGTTAATGACATGTTATGATAGTGTAATGTTAATGACATGTTATGATAGTGTAATGTTAATGACATGTTATGATAGTGTATTGTTGATGACATCTTATGATAGTGAAATGTTAATAATTATGTTATGATAGTGTAATGTTAATTACAATGTTATGATAGTGAAATGTTAATGATAATGTTATGATAGTATAATGTTAATGACATGTTATGATAGTGTAATGTTAATGACAAGTTATGATAATGTATGTTAATAATTATGTTATGATAGTGTAATGTTAATGACATGTTATGATAGTGTAATGTTAATGACATGTTATGATAGTGTAATGTTAATGACATGTTATGATATAGTATTGTTAATGACATGTTATGACAGTGTAATGTTAATGACATGTTATGATAGTGTATTGTTGATGACATGTTATGATAGTGAAATGTTAATAATTATGTTATGATAGTGTAATGTTAATGATAATGTTATGATAGTGTAATGTTAATTACAATGTTATGATAGTGAAATGTTAATGATAATGTTATGATAGTATAATGTTAATGACATGTTATGATAGTGTAATGTTAATGACATGTTATGATAATGTATGTTAATAATTATGTTATGATAGTGTAATGTTAATGATAATGTTATGATAGTGTAATGTTAATGATAATGTTATGATAATGTAATGTTAATAATTATGTTATGATAGTGTAATGTTAATGACAATGTTATGATAGTTTAATGTTAATGATAATGTTATGATTGTGTAATGTTAATGACAATGTTATGATAGTGTAATGTTAATGCCAATGTTATGATAGTGTAATGTTAATGACAATGTTATGATAGTGTAATGTTAATGACAATGTTATGATAGTGTAATGTTAATGACAATGTTATGATAGTGTAATGTTAATGACAATGTTATGATAGTGTAATGTTAATGACATGTTATGATAGTGTAATGTTAATGACAATGTTAATATAGTGGCAGCACTCCTAGCAGTTCAGTAGGACACTGTCTGTGGATAAAAACTGTCCTTGAACCTGGTAGTCCTTATACAAATGCTGCGGAACCAGCGACCAGACGGTAGGGGGAGATGAGATGGAGCCCAGGGTGGTTGCGGTCCTTAGTGATGGAGATGGTCACCTGGTTCTAAAGATCTCCTCAATGCATGGAATCAGTTGAATGTCATCTGATATCAAACCCTCTGCTGTAAGTGTTTGCTCATTGAGTCCAACTGACCTGAGAGTCTCCAGTGTACAGTGTGGACTCCCCAGTCCAGCAGAGAGCAGCTTCACTCCTGAATCCTGCAGGTGGTTGGTACTCAGGTCCAGCTCTCTCAGACTGGAGGAGTTGGAGCTGAGAACTGAGGCCAGAGCTTCACAGCATCTCTCTGACAGACAACAGCCATTCAGCCTTCACACAACATCAACAGGAACGTGTTAGGAACTGTGTTGAAAGAATTAAAACCACTTAAAAACACTTAAACTCACCATTAAAACAGTCTTTACTAGCATTATAAATAAGAAATATAAGTTTAACAAATTATAACAGCGCTGTAGGTAAGATTTAACCAGCCAATTAAAGAGCCAATATTGGAGTGTAATTTGTATCCTGGTCCAGCATTGTCCAGTATTAATTCAAATTGAAGAACAAGTATTCACAAATATGAATAGGCCAGGGAAAAACCCAGTTGTGGTGTTGTTGTTACTGGACTTCCTACTGAAGTGGTGCTGTTACTAATGGTTCACAATCCAAATGTTGTGTAGTTTAGAAAATAAAATATTATAAATAATACAATTTGTTTTGAATATTATATAACATTAATATTCTAGTATAATGTATAGTGTATTGTAATTCATGCTATTATTGAACCTACAGATATGTTTTGTACTTTTATGGAAGGCTCCCTCTTATAGCCTGCTCCCAGCTAATATGTTTAGAATATTATATAACTTTAATATTCAACTATATAATGTACATTGTAATACATCTTATGAATGAAACTACAAATGTGTTTTGTATTTAATTTTGACTTTAATATTCTTGTATAATGTTTATTGTGATGTAATATATGTTATTATTGAACCTACATATATGTTTTGTATATTATTCTAACTTTCATATTCTAGTATAATGTAAATTGTGTATTGTAATACATGTTATTAGTGAACCTACAGAGATGTTTTGGAGGCTTTGACCACTGGCAGCAGCCTCAGAAGACCCTCCTCTGAAGCAGAGTATTTCTTCAGGTCAAACACGTCCAGCTCCACTTCTGATGACAGTAAGATGAAGACCAGAGCTGACCACTGAGCAGGAGAGAGATCTTCTGTGGTGAGACTTCCTGATGTCAGGTACTGTTGGATCTCCTCCACCAGAGAACGGTCGTTCAGCTCATTCAGACAGTGGAACAGATTGATGCTTCTCTCTGGAGAGAGATCTCCACTTATCTTCTTCTTGATGTAAGACACTGTTTGCTTATTGGTCTGTGAGCTACTTCCTGTCTGTCTCAGCAGACCTGGTAGGATAATCTGATTGGTCTTCAGAGAGAGGCCCAGGAGGAAGCGGAGGAACAAGTCCAGGTGTCCGTTCTCACTCTGTAAGGCCTTGTCCACAGCACTCTGGTAGAGGAGTTGGACCTCTGTTTTCTTTCCAACAAGAATAGACCACTTGCCTCGCCGATGTTTATCTGACAGCAGATTGACACCAGTGTCCATGAAGGACAGGAAGACATAAAGAGCAGCCAGAAACTCCTGGATGCTCAGATGGACAAAGCAGAACACCTTGTCCTGGTACAGCCCACACTCCTCTTTAAAGATCTGGGTGAACACTCCTGAGTACACTGAGGCTGCTCTGATATCCATGTCACACTCTGCCAGGTCTGCCTCGTAGAAGATCAGGTTGCCTTTCTCCAGCTGGTTAAAAGCCAGTTTTCCCAGAGCAACAATGATCTGCCTGCTCTCTGAACTCCAGACTGCATCTGTTTCAGCTCTCCCATGGTACTTCCTGTCCCCCTGTATGGACTGAACCCTCAGGAAGTGGATGTACATCTGAGTCATGGTGTTGGGCATCTCTTCTCTTGTCTGGGTTGTTTTGAAGAAGTCCTCCAGAACTGTAGCACTGATCCAACAGAAGACTGGGATGTGACACATGATGTGGAGGCTTCGGGATGTCTTGATGTGAGAGATGATTGTGCTGGCCAGAGTCTCCTCTCTGAATCTCTTCCTGAAGTACTCCTCCTTCTGGGGGTCGGTGAACCCTCTCACCTCTGTCACCATGCTAACACACTCAGCAGGGATCTGATTGGCTGCCGCAGGGCGTGTGGTTATCCAGATGCGAGCGGAGGGAAGCAGGTCGCCCCTGATGAGGTTTGTCAGCAGCACGTCCACCGAGGTCGACTTTAAGACATCGGTCCAGATCGGATTGTTCTGGAAGTCCAGAGGAAGTCGACACTCATCCAGACCGTCCAAGATGAAGACCACTTGGAACAGGTCGTATCTGAGGATTCCTTTGGTTTGAATAAAGAAGTGATGAAGAAGTTCCATCATGCTAAACTCTTTCTCTTTCAGTAAATTCAGCTCTCTGAAAGTGAAGGGAAGCGTAAAGTGGATGTCATGGTTGGCTTTGCCTTCAGCCCAGTCCAGAGTGAACTTGTGTGTTAAGATGGTTTTACCAATGCCCGCCACTCCAGTTGTCATTATGGTTCTGCTTGGTTGATCTTGTCCAGGTAAGGGTTTAAAGATGTCTTCAAGTTTGATTGGTGTTTCCTCCTTGGCTGGTTTCCTGGAAGCTGTTTCAACCAGTCTGACCTCATGTTCCTTGTTGACCTCTCCATTGACTCTCTCTGTGATGAAGAGCTCTGTGTAGAAGTCATTCAGATCAGTTGACTGTCCTGCTTTAGCGATTCCCTCAAACACACGCCTGAACTTCTGCATCAGATGAGACTTGATGTTATGTTGGCACTGGACTGCAGTAGTTCCTAAATGAGAGAAACCAGAAGACAGGTATTATATGTGATATTGACACAACAATATGATTAGTGTAATGACAGTACTATAATACATTAGACTGTATTAACTATTACTATACTACTACTATTACTGACTTGATATGCTGATTTAACAAGATAGTGTTGCATCTCTTCAGGTATGTTGACAGGCTGTTGATCTGCAGTATATTGTGTAACATTCTTTAACCTAATAGACCTACAATAATATGTAATATATATATAATATATAACAATAACCCTAAATATCTGGATTAAGCCACTAAAGCTGAAAGCCCCTACAATAACCCTACATATCTGCCCTTGGATTAAACCACTCAACCTGAAAGCCTCACATTAACCCTACACATCTGGATCAAACCATTTGACCTCCAAGAGGAGATTTATCTGGAAAAGATAGAAATGTAGAAATATTTTAAACAAGTCTCTGTT
>JANIIK010001023.1:129454-194826 GCA_027704905.1 Muraenolepis orangiensis
CAGACTGTTAGCACCCAGATGCTACAGACTGTTAGCACCTAGATGCTACAGACTGTTAGCACCCAGATGCTATAGACTGTTAGCACCCAGATGCCACAGACTGTTAGCACCCAGATGCTACAGACTGTTAGCACCCAGATGCTATAGACTGTTAGCACTCAGATGCTACAGACTGTTAGCACCCAGATGCTATAGACTGTTAGCACCTAGATGCTACAGACTGTTAGCACCCAGATGCTACAGACTGTTAGCACCCAGATGCTACAGACTGTTAGCACCCAGATGCTACAGACTGTTAGCACCCAGATGCTACAGACTGTTAGCACCCAGATGCTACAGACTGTTAGCACCCAGATGCTACAGACTGTTAGCACCCAGATGCTACAGACTGTTAGCACCCAGATGCTACAGAACGCCACAGGAAGTCCTTTCTCCTGGTGGCTATAAGACTTTACAATGGATCCACCTCAGGTGGTAAGAGGGACAGAGGAGGCACAGTGACCTGAGGTCCTCCTCTCTCTCTCTCTCTCTCTCTCTCTCTCTCTCTCTCTCTGTCTGTCTGTCTGTCTGTCTGTCTGTCTGTCTGTCTGTCTGTCTGTCTGTCTCTCTCTCCCTCCTTCTACTGCTCCCTCCCTCCCTCACCACCTCTCTCCCTCCTCCTCCCTTTCCCTCCCTCCCTCTTTCCTCCTCCCTCCCTCACCTCTCCCTCCCACCTTCTCCTTCTTCCTCTCCCCACCTCTCTCCCTCCTTCTCCTCCCTCCCCCACCTTTCTCTCCCTCCTTGTTCTCCTCCTCCCTCCCTCTTTCCTCCTCCCTCCCTCCCTCACCACGTCTCTTCCTCCTAGAGATGTGTGTGTGTGTATGTGAGTGTGAGTGTGTGTGTGTGTGTGTGTGTGTGTGTGTGAGTGTGTGTGTGTGTGTGTGTGTGTGTGTGTGTGTGTGTGTGTGTGTGACTATGTGGTGTATTCACGCCCCCTAGTGGTGCAATAACAGATATTAATAAAACATGACTTTGATAAGCAGCCTCATGATTTATGATTAATTTATTAATCATTTATCAGACAGCTTCATACAAAGATACTGACAGTTAATACATGTAAGTGTGTGTGTATGTACATAAATGTGTGTGTGTGTACAGGCCCGGCGTCATGGGCGGGCCCCATGGGGCCAGGCCCGCCCATCCAGGATTTGGGCCCGCCCATGAGAAATCAGGGATTCAAAACAATGATTATATAAAAATATTTTTTTAATGTTTTTATAACATTAAACTACCTTCTCCTCCACCAGGACACCAGGAGCATCTCCTCTACCTTCTCCTCCACCAGGACACCAGGAGCATCTCTCCTACCTTCTCCTCCACCAGGACACCAGGAGCATCTCTCCTACCTTCTCCTCCACCAGGACACCAGGAGCATCTCTCCTACCTTCTCCTCCACCAGGACACCAGGAGCATCTCCTCTACCTTCTCCTCCACCAGGACACCAGGAGCATCTCTCCTACCTTCTCCTCCACCAGGACACCAGGAGCATCTTGGGAGCCGGGCAGCAGCAGTTCATCCTTTAGCAGCCCAGGTCCAGCTCCCATTCTAAACGCTCGTCATCTTGGAGATTTTTATTTTCTAGTCCCAGAGGACCTTGGCGTGGATACACCAAAACAGGTAGTCCTGGATACTTTTCCATCTCGGCTGTTCTCCGGGAAAAAACGTAGTTTTGCCAGCTCATGGTACCAAAACCGACCCTGGCTTGAATACTCTGTGAAAGGAGATGCTGCGTACTGTTTCCCATGCAGAAAGTTTAAGGCTCATCATCATGACGCATCGTTCACCGTAAAAGGCTTCAAAGACTGGAAGCATGCCTTACAAAAGGGCACGGGTCTTAGCAAACACAGCTCTTCCAAGGAACATTTAGTGTGTGAGAAATTGTGGAGAGAAAAACAAATGCGCATCGAGACTGTCAGAAATCACAACTCTTGTCAACAAAGACCAGCTGGCTCCTAACAGATATTATCTGGGCTCCATTATTGACATTGTGACTTTTCTCTCTACCAGCAATCTTCCTTTCCGAGGTGACCACGACTCTTTAGAGTGTATGTCCAAGTCTGGCAGTGGGTTATTTTTGTCATTGTTTGAGTATACCCTCCAAAAGGACCCAGAACTTGCGAAAATTGCCCCCACCATTCCCAAAAATGCTACCTACATAAGCCACGATATACAAAACGACATAATGGACCTGATGAGCTTGTAGTAAGGAGCATATAGGTGAGGAAATAGGCCCCTCCTTTAACTCTCTGTCACCATGGATGAACCCCAGACCAACAGGCTGTGAAAACATTTACATTGTAGTGCGTTTAGTTGATGAGAACTAAGTCATAAAGAAAGGCTCTGGACAATCGCCACAGCAGTTGCAGGTGATGCAGAAACCCTCACACAGACACTCACTGCTGAAATACGCAAAGTTGGCCTGAGCACAGACACAATTCTCAGCCAGGTATACGATGGGGCAAGTCTTATGTCGGGGAGACGCGGTGGGGTTCAAAGACTCCTTCAAGATGAACTGGGCAGAGAAATCCCATATGTGCACCGCTTCAACCACCAGCTGCACTTGGTCGTTGTTCACGCCATGTCCGGTGAGAGAGCCATTGAGGATTTATTCAACATCTGTAATGTCCTCTACACGTTCACACGAAAGCCCATCGTTGCTGCACATTACCAGGGAAACACGCTGAAGCGTTTACTGGAACAGCGCTGGACAGGGCACCTGGCCACTGTTCACATTATTCTGAAATCTTTTCAGGATATAGTGGAACTACTACGACACGTTGAAAACTCTGCATCATTTCCAGCTGACTTGAGGATGGAGGCAGCAGGCTTGCTGAGCAGAATTTTAAAGCCAAGCTTTAAATTCCACACCCAGATAATATGCAAGATATTGTCCCTGCTTGAGCCAGCTAACAGGATGATGCAGTCAGAGGAAATGGACCTCCAAACGGCAGTACAGCTTGTCAACACTGCCAAAGAGTGTGTTGAGGCCCTGCGCACCGGAAAGGTGTTCACGGAGATGTGGAGCGAGTGCGCACAGGAGAGAGAGGATGATATCCATCCCGGTCCCACCAAGAGAAGGCCAACTCTAAACACAACTTTGGAGGATTATGTTGTTGAAGAGACAGTGGGAGTGGGAACACAAGAAAACCACCAGATGACAGAGCAACGGCGGCTGTTTTACAGCTGCATTGATGCAGTTACGGGAGAAATTGCGCGGCGCTTTGGAGAGCGAAACAGCGCATTAATGGAGGCTATTGCTTCACTCAACCCGGAAAGCAGCTTCTTCCTGGAGCCCGAAAAAGTGGAACCTTTGCTTGAACTGACTGGAACCACGCTGGTTGATGCTGAGTTCATTGTGGCCAAAAAGCTGATTCTGAAACACGTGGACAGCAGCCTCACACCACCAGAGGATGGGAAATGGACATTGAAAAACATACTTGGTCATCTCCACACGACGCTTGAGGCGATGCCAAGTGTTCTCACCGCATTTAAGGTTTCACTTACCTTTGGAGCTTCCACAGCTTTATGTGAGAACTCTTTTTCCACACTGAAAAACGTTTTCAGTGAGCACCGAAGAAGCACGTCTCACACTCGGAAAGCAAATTTAATCCAACTTGGTTTCGAGAAGGACCTGACAAAAAAATGCAAGAATGAGTGTAAAGACAGGTTGCTGAGGAGGTTCCATTCCTCTGGGAAACGTGGGCTCCAGCTTCATTAGACCCACCCTGAGTACATCGTGTACAGCAAACAATCATCACCATGGAGGCTCAGCCCTTGTTTAACAGCTTTAATGTGAACTAAATATTGGGTATTTTTCAGTGTGTTTTTTTCACTGTATGTTTGCCAATATATTTGTTATTTGTTCATTGATTTAATTCCACTTCTTTACGCCGAGAGACACACCTCTGCTTTAAAGCAGCACTGATGCTTAACGTGTCATTTCCTCCTGACGCTCATCCTCTGAAATTAAAACTCATTTGCATATTGTATTTGTATATTTTCTGGCAGTATTCCGTTTTTTTGCTGCATAACTAAAGCCGTCTGATACTCTACTACATCTTTAAATGTTAACAGCCTTGACTCAACACATGGTTTGTTCTTAGGTAGTACATGATGCAACATTCTCACTGCTTTGTTCTGTAATGTAATTAAAGGTTTTAAATGACTCATAGTGCATATGAGTCAGCTGCTGCTTCTGCTTGTTTGATGTGTAGCGTCGCTGTCCATCCATGGGGCTGAAGTTGTGTTGTTTTTGTGCCTCCATCCTGAGCAGCAATGAAACCTTTAGAGCATTGTAAATGTTATAGAGCGCGCGATTTAACATTTTGGAGCACAGAAAAATATATTTTGCAATCAAATCAATTGTATTGTGAAGAGAAATTGACTCTCAAGCCTTTAAACTCTTGCTCCAGTCCGTCACACGCTCTCTCCCCCTCTCTCCCTCACACCTCTCCACCCTGTGCTCCACACCTCTCCCCCCTGTGGCTCCACACCTCTCCACCCTGTGCTCCACACCTCTCCCCCTGTGCTCCACACCTCTCCACCCTGTGCTCCACACCTCTCCCCCCTGTGCTCCACACCTCTCCCCCCTGTGCTCCACACCTCTCCACCCTGTGCTCCACACCTCTCCACCCTGTGCTCCACACCTCTCCACCCTGTGGCTCCACACCTCTCCACCCTGTGCTCCACACCTCTCCCCCCTGTGCTCCACACCTCTCCACCCTGTGCTCCACACCTCTCCACCCTGTGCTCCACACCTCTCCACCCTGTGCTCCACACCTCTCCCCCCTGTGCTCCACACCTCTCCACCCTGTGCTCCACACCTCTCCCCCCTGTGCTCCACACCTCTCCACCCTGTGCTCCACACCTCTCCCCCCTGTGCTCTCTCTTGTTGCCCAGCGTTACAGATGGTTGTTATGTGGCTCATGTGTGGGAGAGAGAGCGTGAGCAGCAGCAGCAGATGAAACATTTCCTATGCTCAAAATGTTTCATTGCGTGCACATAAATAACGGCTAAATCTTTCGGCAACTATAGTGCATATAGTATGTTACGTTAAAATGGGGTGGGGCCTGGGGGTCGGGGGGTGGGGCCTGGGGGTCGGGGGGTGGGGCCCGCCCTGGTGAATCTAATGCCCGCCCAGAGATGGATGTCTGCCGCCGGGTCTGGCTCTACCTCCTGATCTATACTGCCGCCCTGGTGTGTGTGTGTGTGTGTGTGTGTGTGTGTGTGTGTGTGTGTGTGTGTGTGTGTGTGTGTGTGTGTGTGTGTGTGTGTGGGGACCCCCTCCGAGAGAGACGGAGAGGTGGGCTCGACGACCCCCCACATGAAGGAGCGTCACCACGGGGACCTTTACTGAGACTTTGTTAATACGTCACGTGGTTCGTTGGATAATGTCACGAGGAGGGAGTTGACGCTTATGTCAGCTTTGTACTGTGATTAAATGATATATGTACATTTTATCACACGACAAAGCAGATAAAAGCATCACTTATATATATATATATATATATAAAAACACCACCTAGGTTCCCGAAAACACCACCTGTGTTCCCGCAAACACCACCTGCGTTCCCAAAATCCCCACCTGGGTCCCCTTAAAAACACCACCTGTTTTCCAGAAAACACCACCTGGTTTCCCAAAAACACAACCTGGGTTCCTTAAAACACCACCTGGATTTCCAAAAAAACACCACCTAGGTTCCTGATACACCACCTGGGTTCCCGAAAGACCACCTGGGTTCCAAAAAACACCACCTGGGTTCCCAAAAACACCAACTAGATTCCCGAATACACCACCTGGGTTCCCAAAAACACCACCTGGGTTCCCAAAAACACCACCTGTGTTCCCAAAAACACCACCTGGGTTCCCAAAAAACACCACCTGGGTTCCCAAAAACACCACCTGTGTTCCCAAAAACACCACCTGGGTTCCCAAAAACACCACCTGTGTTCCCAAAAACACCACCTGGGTTCCCAAAAACACCGCCTGGGTTTCCAAAAAAACACCACCTAGGTTCCCGAATACACCACCTGTGTTCCCAAAAACACCACCTGGGTCCCCTTAAAAACACCACTTGTTTTCCCAAAAACACCACCTGGGTTCCCAAAAACACAACCTGGGTTCCTTAAAACACCACCTGGGTTTCCAAAAAAACACCACCTAGGTTCCCGAAACACCACCTGGGTTCCCAAAAACACAACCTGGGTTCCTACTGCTCCCCGGGCACTGTACTCATGGCTGCCCACTGCTCCTAACACTAGGATGGGTCAAATGCAGAGAACTCATTTCCCTCGGGATAAAATAAGTAGTTAAAATAAAAAATTAAATTAAAATTAAAACACCACCTGGGTTTCCAAAAAAACACCACCTAGGTTCCCCAAAACACCACCTGGGTTCCCAAAAACACCACCTGTGTTCCCAAAAATACCACCTGGGTTCCCTTAAAAACACCACCTGGGTTCCATTAAAACACAACCTGGGTTCCCAAAACCCCCACTTGGGTTCCCTTAAAAACATCACTTGGGTTCCGCAGGATCCGGCCCTTCCTCACACGTGAAGCAGCGCAGATCCTGGTCCAAGCGCTCGTCATCACCGCCTCGACTACTGCAACTCTCTCCTGACTCCCCGCCTCTGCTACCAAGCCCCTCCAACGCATCCAGAACGCAGCAGCACGCCTGCTATTCAACCTACCAAAATTCTCCCACGTGACCCCTCTCTTCCGCGATCTCCACTGGCTTCCGGTAAATGCTCGCATCAAGTTCAAGACTCTGGTGCTGACCTTCAGGGCAGTCAATGGAACTGCCCCAGCCTACCTCCAGGCGTTGGTCAAACCCTACATCCCAGCCAGAGCGCTCCGCTCAACTTCTGCCAAGCGACTTGTTCGACCTTCACTGATGACAACCAAACATCGCTCGTCCAAGACCCAGCTCTTCACGGCTCTGGCTCCACAGTGGTGGAATGAACTCCCGTCTCATGTCAGGACGGCAGAGTCCCTCGCCAGCTTCCGCAAGAGACTCAAGACCCACCTGTTCAGAGTCCACCTGGACTCTCCTTGAACCCTCCTTCTCCTTTGTGAAACCCCTAAACTTGCTTATGTCCTGACATTAATAGCTCTTAGCATGTTGTATATGTTAGCAAGTGTATATCCTTAATGTTGATAACACGCCCTTATCACAGCTACTTAAGCAGGTGACCTAGCAGTACGAAATTGTGTTATTCATCTTGTCAATATGAATACTTGTGAACTGCTGTATTTTTATGTTTGCGTACCTCAGTGTTATGCTATTGTCTGCTTCAACTAATGTACACCTTGTAAGTCGCTTTGGATAAAAGCGTCTGCCAAATGCCCTAAATGTAAATGTAATGTAATGTTCCCAAAAACACCACCTGGGTTCTCGAAACCCCCATCTGGGTCCCCTTAAAAACACCACCTGTGTTCCCATAAACACCACCTGTGTTCTCCAAAACACCACCTTGGTTCCCCGAAACAACACCTAGGTTCCTGAAACACCACCTGGGTTCACAAAAAACACACTTGGGTTCCCAAAAACACCACCTGGGTTCCCAAAAAAACACCACCTAGGTTCCCGAATACACCACCTGTGTTCCCAAAAACACCACCTCGGTTCCCCGAAACAACACCTAGGTTCCAGAAACACCACCTGGGTTCCCAAAAAACACACTTGGGTTCCCAAACACACCACCTGGGTTCCATTAAAACACCACCTGGGTTCCCAAAACCCCCACCTGGGTTCCCTTAAAAAGATAACCTGGGTTCCCAAAAACACCACCTAGGTTCCTGAAACACCACCTGGGTTGCCGAAAGACCACCTGGGTTCCAAAAAACACCACCTGGGTTCCCAAAAACACCTTCTGGGTTCCCAAAAACACCACCTAGGTTCCCGAATACACCACCTGGGTTCCCAAAAACACCACCTAGGTTCCCGAATACACCACCTGTGTTCCCAAAAACACCACCTGGGTTCCCTTTAAAAAAAAACCTGGGTTCCCAAAACTCCCACCTGGGTTCCCTTAAAAACATCACCTGGGTTCCCAAAAACATCACCTGGGTTCCATAAAACACCACCTCGTGTCATAATGGGGAGTGTGGGTTGGACTCCAAACGCAGACAACAGACCAGAGAGGGGAGAATAGTTGATTCATTTTGCACAACACGCACATGGAATGGTCAATGACAGGCAAGGGGTCTGGATACCGGGAGGTTGAGGTGCGTAGTACCGACAGGTAGTAGACAGGTGGAAGATCAGGGACAGGCGAAGGGTCTGGATACCGGGAGGTCGAGGTGCGTAGTACCGAACGGGTAGTAGGCAGCCGGATGATCAGGAACAGGGAAGAGGTTCACCTGGGGACTAGTAGCGTACATCAGAGGTTACACGAAGTACGAACGAGCAACGTCTCCAAATGACGCCGCGGTATAAATAGACCCAGGTGAGGTAATTGACAATCAGCCACGGTAATAGTTGACAGATGTGTGGGTGTGCGCCGCCAGCGCACGTGGCTTGGCCACGCCCCCTGTCAACCACCGTAACCGAGACACCTGGGTTTCTAAAAAAACACCACCTAGGTTCCTGAAACACCACCTGGGTTCCCAAAAACACTACCTCGGTTCCTTAAAACACCACCTGGGTTTCCAAAAAACACCACCTAGGTTCCTGAAACACCACCTGGGTTCCCGAAAGACCACCTGGGTTCCCAAAAACACCACCTAGGTTCCCAAAACACCACCTGGGTTCCCAAAAACACCACCTGTGTTCCTAAAAACACCACCTTGGTTCCCTTAAAAACACCACCTGGGTTCCATTAAAAAACCACCTGGATTCCCAAAAACCCCACTTGAGTTCCCTTAAAAACATCCCCTGGGTTCCCAAAATCACCACCTGGGTTCCCGAAACCCCCACCTGGGTCCCCTTAAAAACACCACCTGGGTTCCCAAAACACCACCTGGGTTTCTCAAAACAACACCTAGGTTCCAGAAACACCACCTGGGTTCCTGAAACACCACCTGGGTTCCCAAAAAAACACCACCTGTGTTCCCAAAAACACCACCTGGGTTCCCGAAAGACCACCTGGGTTCCCCAAAACACCACCCTTGTTTCCAAAAACACCCCCTAAGATCCTTTAAAAACACCAGCTGGGTTACATTAAAACACCACCTGGGTTCCCAAAACCCCCACCTGGGTTCCCTTAAAAACATAACCTGGGTTCCCAAAAACACCACCTGGGTTCCTTAAAACACTACCTGTGTTCCCAAAAACACCACCTAAGATCCCTTAAAAACACCACCTGGGTTCCATTAAAACACCACCTGGGTTCCCAAAACCCCCACCTGGGTTCCCTTAAAAACATAACCTGGGTTCCCAAAAGCACCACCTGGGTTCCTTAAAACACCACCTAGGTCCCCAAAACACCACCTGTGTTCCCCAAAACACCACCTGGGTTCCCCAAAACACCACCTGGGTTCCCAAAAAAACACCATCTGGGTTCCCAAAAACACCACCTGGGTTTCATTTAAAACACTACCTGTGTTCCCAAAAACACCACCTTGGTTCCTCAAAACACCACCTGGGGTCCCCAAAAACACTACCTGGGTTCCTAAAAAAACACCACATGGGTTCTCAAAAACACACCTGCGTTCCCAAAAACACCACCTGGGTTCCAAAAACCCCACCTGTGTTAAGGGGTACAGGACCTTCAACAGTGAATCCACGGTCTTGTCTTCATATGTAACATCAGGTGAGAGGTAGAGGGGGAACCCAGCAGGAGGTTCTATGGTTAAGGGGTACAGGACCTTAAACGTTTGGGAACCACTGTAGTAGCTCATACACACACAGGATTAACATGAGGAGGTGGTGGTGCTGCTGCTGCTGGGAACAGAATGCAGAACCAACGTTGTGTGTGTTCCTCTCTGATTGCAATCTTAGTTCTCTCTAATCTCTAATCTTAGAAACAGAGAGAGCGAGAGAGAGAGAGAGAGAGAGAGAGAGAGAGAGAGAGAGAGAGAGAGAGAGAGAGAGAGAGAGAGAGAGAGAGAGAGAGAGAGAGAGAGAGAGAGAGAGAGAGAGACAGACACACAGGGAGGGGGGGGGGACATTCATCACCACAGATGCAGGGTTCTGTGTACATGTTCCTCTATTGAGGATCTCTCCCACATTCCTCTCACACGTGGATTACCTGAAGGAACGTGTGAGAGATCCTCAAAAGACGCCAGGCACTCATGTAGCGCTCAGAGGAGCAGGCGGCTTGGGAAGTAAAGCGGCCAACGGGTAACACACGTCATGGACACGCCCCTTTGGAACCATATGCTAATGATATGCAAATATCATATATTTATACAGGTAAGTAAGTATAAGTATTTAACAGGTAGTGATCAGGGATATGCAGTTCTGAAAAGCAGGATGAATGTATTTAAATGTATGTACAGCAGGTAGTGAGCAGGGATGTGCAGTTGTGTAGAGAATTGACATGTACGTTGTACCATCTAGGTCCTTACCTACTGCTCATACTGGGTTTACTGCAACATCTGCACTCTGGTTACACGCTACATTAGTTTCTCTGTACTGAACTTGTGCTGTGAAATGACAATAAATGAGAATCTAATCTATACTACGGTGACCTTCTTCTCCCGTGCTTACGGTGATATGTTAACATGATGTTAATGTGATGTTGAGAAGGTGACGTCACTACGCAGAACACGTACTCTGCTCCACCTGAGTCCCCAGGAGTGTGTGAGGCCTGAGCCTCAGTGTGTGTGTGTGTGTGTGTGTGTGTGTGTGTGTGTGTGTGTGTTGTGTTTTCTGTGGAGTTATGTCATTTGTGTAGTTTTGTTATTTCTTATTTACAATCTTTCTTATTTTCAATCCAATGTTTACGTTGAACCAGAGCTGCAAATAGCTAATTAAGTAACGCTTTGAGGTTGATTAGCCCAATAGTGCAGTCTCTCTTTAAGAGAGGGGTGTGCTGTGGGACCACGTGACCGGCGTTTACCTCTTGAAAGGAAGCGCGAGATTAGTTTTCTTGGTACTGACTGTCAACCCGGTATGCAGCCACTTGGTAAGCTCTCTTAATTTATTGTTTCTTGTCTGCTATCGCTATGCTGTCTATGCTGTATCGTTGCACTGTGTTTACGTCCGCTCCATTGTGTTGTATGTGAAAGAGAACGTGATAACGCTATGCTCCGGTAAATCCAAGCAGTTTAGTTACTGATGACAAGGGTGCTGTAGTTCCTGATTTGCCGCGGGGCATTATGGGAGCTGTAGTTTTCTATGGCGGAGAAAGACGTGCATAGGCTTTGGTAGTTGAATATGGTGTATAATGTTTGACATATGAAACGTATATATAAAAGATTGTTAATAAGTATTATTGTTATTATTATTATTATTATAATATATAGGATATGTTATTGATTATTGTTATTGGGCTATTGTGGTGAGTGAGTTGTGATGTTTGTGTTATGTACACGAGAAATGAACATTGCATTCCTTACTTTTCAGGTTTATTAGCTAACTTCCCTAATTCCCTAACTTCCCTAATTCCCTAATTCCCTAATTCCCTTCTAAATAAACAAACAAAAATGGAAAACTGAGTAATATCCTTTTGTACACCGGGTTGCCCTTTCCGTGGGGAGAAAACGGAACAGTAATAAACCAACGGTTTGAGCGCGTCAAGCCAAGAGCCAAGTCTGCCACTACCCTATTAGTGTTGACCAGTGAAGGAGCACCAAAGGAAGAGGAATAGGCCGAATAGACCCCTCTGTGTGACAGCACTTTGGTCAGTGCGGGAAAAGGAAGATGGATTCGGCAGAATTAGCGGCCCTGAAAGGAAAGCGCTCAACAGCACAAACCCTCTTCAGCAAGAGAGCCAAGAAGCTGTCCCTCACTATAGATCTCCTAGAAAAAAGGGCGCTTATCGACGAGATCAGAGCACTTGGTGTGGACTTTGGAAAGGTTCACGAGACCGGTCTCGAATATGTTGATGCTCTGGGAGAAGTGGAGGAAGCAGAAGAAGCGGCTCATGCAGAGGAGAAAACGGCGAGGTGCCTTGCCACATATACAGAAACGCTCCAGCTCGCTAAGGAGACCTTATGGTCCAAATTTGCCTATGTCGACATAAAACTGTACGCTGACGGTGCAGAGGAGAAATGTGCCGAGGTTGAGAACACTGATTTGAAGGAGTTGCCGGAGGAAGACTGTCGAGTCCTGAGAGAGAGCTTGATGGAGAGGATCGACATGCTTGAGCGGAAGGTGCTTGAGTGGGAAAGTCTTGTCTCTGGAGCCAAGACAACAGTGTACAACCAGCAACTATACAAGCTGGGAAACAGACTGCATGACTGGTGGCGGCAAAGGTGGAAGCGGACAGAGATGCTCGACGGGGGAGAAGAGGATGAGAAAGCAAGCGCTGCTGGAGAGCTAAGCGAGTCCGGCGAGAGACCCACCGGACCTGGCATTCAACCCCAAAAGCCCAGAGCACCTGCGTTTCCGGACTTCCCCTACGCACCACCAGAAAGCATCCCTGGCGTGCATCCCGGGGCGTACAGCGTCAGACCTCAGATAAATCTGGAAAGAATGCGCCTGCCCACGTTCTCAGGAGACATGACCGACTACTACCGGTGGAAGGCTGAGTGGGAAGAGCTGGAACAGCTGGGAAACCCACAGAGGACAGCTGGCGTTACAAGGTTCCACCTCCAAGCAAGTCTCAGCGACAGGGTGAGGAAAGACTTGGTTCTGTCCAGCTGCGCATCGGCGGAGGAAATGTTCAGGCGCCTCGACAACCGCTTCGGGAACAAAGCGAAAATCGTCCTGAGGATATCCGAGGAGGTTCAGGGCCTACCCTCCGTAAAGGGAAACAACCCCAGGAAAGCAATTGAGCTGATCCAGGCCGTGGAGCGGGCCCTAAGCAACCTTGTGATCCTGGGAGAAGAGGATGTAATAAAGAACCGTTGGGTAGCGCAGTCCCTTGAAAGCAAGCTCCCAAGCTCTCTGAAGGAGAAATGGATTACACACAAGTTTGAGGCTGTGAATGGGTTTGCTCCACTTAACCACTTCGACTGCTTACTGCGCTTCCTGAAGAAGCAGGAGGCAATCCTGGAGGAGCTGGATCAGCTGGAGGCAAGCCCTGGAGAGGGGGGGAGCTCCTCAGTGAAAGGCCCGGCAGAAAGGCCAGAGAGAGGAGTCCAAAAAGCGTTCTCCAAAGCCACCTCAGGCCAACGAGGGTCACAGTCAAAGCCACGCTTAAACTCATGTACTGCCTGTGCCGATGAGACACACGCTGGCAGGCTGTTTGCCTGCAAAACCTTCAGGGAGATGGATCTTCAGAGGAGAATGGCCCATCTAAAGACCCATGGGATATGCAATCGGTGCCTTTGCTTCCACCCAAAGGATGGCCGTTGCAACCCAAAGTTCCTCTGCAGTAAAATCGACTGCCGCAAAGAAGAGTCTCACCACTATCTGCTCTGCCCCAAGTCCATCGCTCAAGAGAAGGACGCTGGCAGCGAGGAGCAATGTATTAAAAGGGTGGATAGAAAAGGCCTCGGGCTGACCAGCCAGCAAGAAGAGCTTCTGGCGAAAGTCACTCCGGAACTGAGGGCAGAACTTAGGAAGGCATTTTCCAACAAAGCCTCAACCACAATCTGCACTGCTGGAGGTGGACTAAAAGAGTACCCGGTGGTATTGATGTTACTGGAAGTAACCACTAACTCTGGCCAGCTGATCGGCACTCTTATTGACCTTGCCTCCGACACAAACTATATAACGAACAACGCTGCCCAGCGCCTTGGACTGACTGGTGAAAACATCAAGCTGATTGTCCACGGTATTGGAGGGATGGAAAAGACGGTGACGACCAAGCGGTATACCCTACGGCTGAGGGTGAAAACCTCCAAGGGGACCGTGGCAGAACACAAACTGCTCTGCTACGGCCTGGAGAGCATCGCAGACATAAGCCAGTCTGTCACTCCGCAACAGCTGCGGAAAATCTTTCCTGACGTCGCCACGGAAGACCTGGTCCGTCCTGAAAGTATCGACCTCCTGATTAGCCACAGGGAAGGTCGATTGGTCCCACAGCCAGTCAAAATGCAGGGAGATCTAGTCCTCTGGGATGGACCACTGGGGAAGACTGTCGGCGGAACACACCCTGACCTCTTTGAAATGGTCGACGTAACCATGCACCAGTCCGACACTCACTTCGCAAGATCCATGAGAACATCCTCAAGGATGTACAAGGAGGTCCTTGTGGACTCAAGAGGCCTGACTGAAGACCTAGCAAAAAAGGACGTGGTCCTCAGCAACACCACTGCCACCAACAAGGAGTTGTTTGAGTGGTTCAAGTGGGACAGCATCGGAGCGGCTTGTGATCCGAAGTGCGGGAGCTGCAAGTGCAGCAAGTGTCCCCCAGGAGGCAAAGAGATGACCCTTGGAGAAGAAAGGGACCTCGAGAAAATAAAGGACTGCCTCACCTATGTGCTGGCAGACAAACACAGCAACACTCCTCACTGGGATGCAGCCTACCCTTGGAAAGGGGACCCAGCGAGTCTACCAAACAACCGTCGTGCGGTGGAAGCAACCTTCCGGAACACCGAAGCTCGACTGGGAAAGGAACCGATGTGTTTCCTATGGAGAGACAACCCAGAGGATGCTATCGAAACCTTCGCCGTCGTCCGGGTCAACATCGGTGACAAGCCGGCCGGATGCATTGCTCAGGTTGCCATGCGGGAGACGGCAAACCTGCCTCAGTTTGCTTCCATGGTCACAGAATGCCGGGTCTTAACAGAAGACTGCTACGTGGATGACATTCTCACGTCAAACAACGACCTTGAGACTCTGATTGAGACGACCAAAGGAGTGGAAAAGATCCTGAGAGCTGGCGGTTTCTCCATCAAACCGTGGGTCTGGACGGGTCAAAGTGGGAGGAGTGAGGACTCCACTGACCCCAATAGAAGCGGCTCAACCTCGCCCAGTACCCTGATTCTTCCCAACCAGATGCAGGACGAGGAGAATAAGGCGCTGGGGGTTGGATACGAACCCGAAACAGACAAACTCCGTGTTCTGACATCGATAAAGTTCTCAAAGAAGCGAGGGAAGATGAGAACAGGGCTGGATCTACAGGAGGAGGAGGTCAGGAGCAGCACACCCAACCCTCTCACCCGGCGCATGCTGTTGAGCCAGATCGCTGGTTTCTATGATCCCATCGGCCTGGCCTCACCTGCTAAACAGAAAGGAGTAATGCTGGTGAGAGAATCCTTTCAGGAAGCAGGGAAAGACCGTCCATCCAAAGACACCTGGGACGATCCACTCTCCCCACGTCTGCGAGAAGCAGCGATTGAGGTTTTCGAGGAGTATGTGAGGCTTGGCCAAATCAAGTTTGAAAGAAGCCTCACACCCCGGGGAGCCATAGGCCGTCCAATGGGGATCACCTTCTCCGATGGCAGTGAGGCATCCTACGGAGCCGTACTGTATCTCCGGTGGGAGACGGAGCAAGACGGGGTCATGGGAAGGCTGGTCGAGTCGAAAGCCAAGCTCACCCCCCTCGATCAGAAAGATGACATCATTAAAGCGGAGCTGTGTGGAGCAGTTTTTGCTTCTCGCCGGAAAAAGTATGTCGAGAAGCACTGCCACATCGAAGTTGAACGCCGGACGCACTTTGTGGATAGCCAAACCATCCTAGGAGCGATTCAAAGGGACAGCTACGGCTATCAGACCTTCGTTGCGAATCGGATCGGAGAAATCCAGAAGGCCGGGCCGGTGGAAAGCTGGAAGTGGGTTGAGGGGAAAGAGAACATTGCTGACATCCTCACAAGGGGAGCAACCCCGGCAGAACTCGCCGAAGGATCGGTGTGGCAGGAGGGCCCCGGATTTCTGAGGATGCCGGAATCAGACTGGCCCATGAAGACCGCCAGCGAGATAGCCACCTCTGTTGCTGATGGAATCAAAGGACTCCAGAGGAAAGCGTTCTCCGCAGCGGTCACCAGAGACCAGTCCAAACAGCTGTCGGGCCCGAGCAACACTGCCAGCCAAGCTGCGATCTGCCCCCCTGTCCCACAGCAAAGACGATGGAGCGTGGATCTTGTGTGCCTTGTGAAGCCCCAAAGGTTCAGTTCACTCGCAAAGTTGTGCGAATTGTCGCCTGGACCAGACGAGCAGTGGAAACCTGGCTGGGTGGCAACGGCCAGGCTCCCGGAACAGCAAAGTGGGAGGCAGGCCCAAAGTAATCTGCAAAAGAAAGAGCAGCAGCTTTCCAGGATTTGGCTCTTGCGGCCCAAGACGGTGTTGAGTTCTGTGACACAACCCTGGATCGCTTGGGGGTTCGGAAGGAGGAGAGCACAGGGCTCCTACTCTGCGGAGGAAGAGTCCAGTGCTGGACTGAGGACGGAGCAGCTGTGCCGCTAGTCCCATCTCAGTCATGGCTGGCCGCCCTACTGGTCAGAGAAGCGCATGAAGACATGTGCCGGCCTCATCGTCTCCCCTGCAGGTGGACAGAAGAAGAAGAGCTCTCCGCTGCCCACGACCGTCATCAGGAGAGACGTAAGAAGATTGGTGGTCCTCCTCCCCGTGGAGGACCAAACTCCTCTGCCTGAGCCGCCCTGATGCAGTTCCCTGCCCTCACCCCTCGCCCAGTTCATCGCCCAAGCCCCTGGATCCGGTCACCACCCCTAACCCCCCCCCCCCCCCCTCTCGGCTGGTTGGTGTACGCCGTGCGCTACCACCATGCCCCACACTCCGCACATACATGAAGACTTAGAGCATTCATACCCCATGCCCCATCGATCTTGGCACCACACACACCTGCCAAGAGACGTGGCTGACTTTGGACTATGCTTGCTCGTCTACACACACTTGTCAAAAAAAATGTACAAAAAGGGTGTCGGTAAGAGGGGTCAAGCTCTGATGTGAAGTAAGTCTCTGATCAAGCCAAGCGATCAGGAACTTAAGTGGGAGGTGTTATGTTTTCTGTGAAGTTATGTCATTTGTGTAGTTTTGTTATTTCTTATTTACAATCTTCTTATTTTCAATTGAATGTTTACGTTGAACCAGAGCTGCAAATAGCTAGTTAAGTAACGCTTTGAGGTTCATTAGCCCAATAGTGCAGTCTCTCTTTAAGAGAGGGGTGTGCTGTGGGACCACGTGACCGGCGTTTACCTCTTGAAAGGAAGCGCGAGATTCGTTTCTTTTGGTACTGACTGTTCAACCCGGTATGCAGCCACTTGGTAAGCTCTCTTAATTTATCGTTTCTTGTCTGCTATCGCTATGCTGTCTATGCTGTATGTGTTTACGTCCCCTCCCTTGTGTTGTATGTGAAAGAGAACGCGATAACGCTATGCTCCGGTAAATCCAAGCAGTTTAGTTACTGATGACATGGGTGCTGTACTTCCTTATTTGCCGCGGGGCATTATGGGAGCTGTAGTTTTCTATGGCGGAGAAAGACGTGCATAGGCTTTGGTAGTTGAATATGGTGTATGTTTGACATATGAAACGTATATATAAAAGATTGTTAATAATTACCGTTGTTGTTATTAATATTATTATAATATATAGGATATGTTATTGATTATTGTTATTGGGCTATTGTGGTGAGTGAGTTGTGATGTTTGTGTTATGTACACAAGAAATGAACATTGCATTCCTTACTTTTCAGGTTTATTAGCTAACTTCCCTAATTCCCTAACTTCCCTAATTCCCTAATTCCCTAATTCCCTTCTAAATAAACAAACAAAAATGGAAAACTGAGTAATATCCTTTTGTACACCGGGTTGCCCTTTCCGTGGGGAGAAAACGGAACACTGTGTGTGTGTATAAGTTGTGGTGTGAATTCTCTGGTTCACGTCCAGTGGTCTAACTCTGAAAACTGTTTCAGAATCAAGTGGTCCAAACCCAATAAGTCTGACTACGGTATTGATTCCAATCACCCAATGGATCAATAGGTTGAGCTCTCAGTCCCAGAGTTCTGTCCCCACGTCTCAAGGCGTGTGGAGAGAAGTCCGACTCACTTCCAAGAGCAGCCCCCTCTTCATCAGTGGATCACCAAACAGGCGTCACGTACCCAACCCATACCAACAGCCGGCGGCCCGTGGCCCATCTCCGTCCTTATGGGTAGGGGAACGGCCCGGGTTCTCAGAGGGCCAGCGGGAGCACAGGGAGTCTGGGTCGCTAGCGGTAAACACCTCCACCTTCAGAGAGCTCAAATCCACTTCTGGCTGGCCTTCTCCAGGTGGCTTCTTTGAGGGAGAGGAGTAGGAGAGACACACCTCTGCTCTACCGTGACCAGATGGTGGCCACAGATGGCCACAACAACCATTGGGCTCTTACTACACCAGAGGGCTTTACCATCACATTTAGCTCCTTTTGAAAAGGACAACACATCATGTTCACCTCACTGGATTATGGAACACAACGTCATGAACACCAATCCAACATCATACTTTAATAACACTTCAAAAAAGGATTTAAAGGAAACAATCCCATGTGATTAATAATGCTTCAAAGAATCAAAGAAACAACATGAACATGTGATATTTAGCTGGTCAGACCATGAAAGAACATCCAATGCATGACTCCCTTTAGCTCTGAGAACACATCTTCATCTCCACCACAAACATTATATTGAATACAACAGTCTTCTAGAACGTGTTAAAGAGAAAGTTCAACCATTTAAAACATCATATTGAATACAACAGTCTTCTAGAACGTGTTAAAGAGAAAGTTCAACCATTTAAAACATTATATTGCATGAAGTATTTTTTGCGAGTTCAGGAATTTTTATTAAGCTAAATGAATAACAGTCAAAAGTTGAACAGTCTTTAAATCCCTGGGGTCCATCCGTGACCCAGTGGTAGGACCCATGGTGGTAGATCAACTCCTCTGACCCCTGACCTCTGAAACTGATCTCTCGCCATTTGGGGCCTTAAGGGAGAACCCCCCCCCTCACCCCCCCGTGTGTGTGTGTGTCTGTATAGTTTATACTATATGTGTGTGTGTGTGTGTGTGTGTGTGTGTGTGTGTGTGTGTGTGTGTGTGTGTGTGTGTGTGTGTGTGTGTTGAGCACACCCATGTCTCCTTTACTCTAATCAAGTTGGCCTTAAGGTGTTGGATTCACGCCCCCTAGTGGTGCAATAACAGATATTAATAAAACATGACTTTGATAAGCAGCCTCAAGCCTCAAGCTGTCTGAAGAATAGTCATTTATCAGACAGCTTCATACAAACATACTGACAGTGAACACATGTGATTAGGAGTAGGTAGGGGTCAGAGGTCATTAAGGAGCAGGTAG
This sequence comes from Muraenolepis orangiensis, assembly GCA_027704905.1. Classification (NCBI taxonomy): domain Eukaryota; kingdom Metazoa; phylum Chordata; class Actinopteri; order Gadiformes; family Muraenolepididae; genus Muraenolepis; species Muraenolepis orangiensis. The sequence continues at coordinate 148,773 of JANIIK010001023.1, forward strand.
GGGTCAGAGGTCATTAAGGAGCAGGTAGGGGTCAGAGCTCATTAAGGAGCAGGTAGGGGTCAGGGGTCATTAAGGAGCAGGTAGGGGTCAGATGTCATTAAGGAGCAGGTAGGGGTCAGAGGTCATTAAGGAGCAGGTAGGGGTCAGAGGTCATTAAGGAGCAGGTAGGGATCAGAGGTCATTAAGGAGCAGGTAGGGGTCAGGGGTCATTAAGGAGCAGGTAGGGGTCAGAGCTCATTAAGGAGCAGGTAGGGGTCAGGGGTCATTAAGGAGCAGGTAGGGGTCAGATGTCATTAAGGAGCAGGTAGGGGTCAGAGGTCATTAAGGAGCAGGTAGGGGTCAGGGGTCATTAAGGAGCAGGTAGGGGTCAGAGGTCAATAAGGAGCAGGTAGGGGTCAGGGGTCATTAAGGAGCAGGTAGGGGTCAGAGGTCATTAAGGTTTATGTAGAGGTCAGGGGTCATTAAGGAGCAGGTAGGGGTCAGAGGTCATTAAGGAGCAGGTAGGGGTCAGAGGTCATTGAGGAGCAGGTAGGGGTCAGAGGTCATAGGAGAAACATGTGGTACTCTTGGAGGATTTCAAGTGAAGAAAGGGGAACAATGGTGGTCCCAAAGCAGCACAACATCCAGTGTGATCTAGTGACTGTTCCTCCCCTTGAGGCTTTATGAACAAACAACAGAATCAATGGTCCCTCCCATGTCCTCAATAAACAGAAGGACTCCAATAAGAGAATAGCAGACGTTCTAAATCCTCAACAGGTGAGGACATGTCTTTAATACGTGTTCCCAACACAAGGAATCAATATTCACTTTAAAGTCCCAACAGGACCATCAGTATCTGTTCCCATGGACCACTTGTATTGATGACCAGAAGATCAACCAGGATCCCTGCTACTAACTCATGTGTGTGTGTGTGTGTGTGTGTGTGTGTGTGTGTGTGTGTGTGTGTGTGTGTGTGTGTGTGTGTGTGTATTTTAAGATGTGTGTTTGTGTGCGCGTATATGTGTGTGTATTTTAAGATGTGTGTATGTGTATTTCTATATGTTTGAGTATGTCTGTGTGTGTGTGTGTGTGTGTGTGTGTGTGTGTGTGTGTGTGTGTGTGTTTGTGTATGTTTATAAATATGTGTGTGTGTTTGTGTGAGTCTGAGGTGGGGGAGGTAAGGACGTGAGGAGGTGAAGGAGGTGAAGAGATGAGGAGGTGAAGGAGGTGGGGGAGGTGAGAAGGTGGGGGAGGAGAGGAGGTGAGGAGGTGGGGGAGGTGAGGAGGTGAGGAGGTGAGGAGGTGAGGAGGTGAGGATGTGGGGGAGGTGAGGAGGTGAGGAGGTGAGGAGGTGAGGAGGTGGGGGAGGTGAGGAGGTGAGGAGGTGGGGGAGGTGAGGAGGTGAGGAGGTGGGGGAGGTGAGGAGGTGAGGATGTGGGGGAGGTGAGGAGGTGAGGAGGTGAGGAGGTGAGGAGGTGGGGGAGGTGAGGAGGTGAGGAGGTGGGGGAGGTGAGGAGGTGAGGAGGTGGGGGAGGTGAGGAGGTGAGGAGGTGAGGATGTGGGGGAGGTGAGGAGGTGAGGAGGTTGAGGAGGTGAGGAGGTGAGGAGGTGAGGAGGTTGAGGAGGTGAGGAGGTGAGGAGGTGAGGAGGTTGGCTGCTCCCGCTTCCTCGTGATCAGACACCACTTAGCCACGCCCCTTTCCACTACAGTGTGTGTGTGTGTGTGTGTGTGTGTGTGTGTGTGTGTGTGTGTGTGTGTGTGTGTGTGTGTGTGTGTGTTGCTACAACGGACACAGAGACACTGAGGAACCATAATCCCATAACCCAAACCCAGGGAGGAGGTCCTCCTGGGTGAATGTGGACTGGAAGGTGTGGATGAGTGTCAGTGTGTCTGAGGACCCTCCTCCATCTGGGGACACTCTGTAGAAGGAGAGAGAGCCAGCAGGTCGGTCCACATACACTCCTACTCTGTTAGAGGGGGGGAGACCTATGACTGTTTTACTACCGTTGTACAGGACAGAGTAACCAACATCATGACAATGAAGACTCCAGGACTTGTTGTTTCCTCCAAGCCTGCTGTCTTCACCCAGTCCTCTCCTAGTGATTCCTCTGTATGTCACTCCTATATAAACACCTCCTTTCCTCTCCACCTCCCAGTAACAGCGGTCAGTCAGAGCCTCTCTACACAACACCTGGGGCCAGCAGTCAAATCTCTCTGGGTGATCAGGATACTTCTCCTTCTCTCTAACACCCGTCACCTTCCTGTTGTCCTCAGACAGAGAGAGTCCTCTGTGGGCTGTGTTTGGGTCCAGTGTGAGTTCACACGCATCTGATGGAGAACAAGACATGATTAGTCTGCTGAACTGTTGTTGTTGTTCCTAGAAACTGAGGCCAGACTGTAGTTTGTGTTCTCCTGATGTTCTCAGTCCCTCAGCGTCACCACATGGGCTCTGTGTGTGTGATCAATATATTAGTAGTATCAGGATTATTATGTTCTAATGTCTTACATAACAATCAGAATAATAATAAGATTATTATTGGATTTATATAATAATATTAATAATAATAACAACACTTAGAATAATAGTAATATTAATAATAATAGTATAATTAAATAATTAATTAATTAATTATTTATACTATTATTATTAATACATGTATGAATAATAATAAATGATAATATTCATAATTATAATACATTATAGTAATCGTTTCAAAACAAAACATCATTCACACTTATAAATTTGTTTTATTCTTCAATGGTGTCAGGATTGGCAGTTCTGCCTCCCCGTGTTCACAGCCCTCGTCCAGGTAGCCACGCCCCCTATCACGTCCCTCAGTCATGTGACCTTGGTTTCCCCAGCCCTCGTCCAGGTAGCCACGCCCCCTATCACGTCCCTCAGTCATGTGACCTTGGTTTCCCCAGCCCTCGTCCAGGTAGCCACGCCCCCTATCACGTCCCTCAGTCATGTGACCTTGGTTTCCCCAGCCCTCGTCCAGGTAGCCACGCCCCCTATCACGTCCCTCAGTCATGTGACCTTGGTTTCCCCAGCCCTCGTCCAGGTAGCCACGCCCCCTATCACGTCTCTCAGTCATGTGACCTTGGTTTCCCCAGCCCTCGTCCAGGTAGCCACGCCCCCTATCACGTCCCTCAGTCATGTGACCTTGGTTTCCCCAGCCCTCGTCCAGGTAGCCACGCCCCCTATCACGTCTCTCAGTCATGTGACCTTGGTTTCCCCAGCCCTCTTCTTTTGTTGGGCCAGTTCATTATATTCTGTTGGTTGTTAGGCTCCTACTTGTTTCACGTTGTGAGACTTGCTACTTGCTTCATGTTAGAGTTCTTCCTTGTTTCATGTGGATGAACAAGCGTCATGGTTCCACCTCACGCCACCCTCAGGTTTTTGTAGTTAGTTTGTAGGTCTTTTGCTTTTGAGCTTTATGCGTTTCCATCTCAGTGATTTGTGTGTTACTGTATTTATCAGTAAAGACTCTTTATTTAGATCCGTGTGTCATGGAGTCGTGCATTTGGGTTCACCTCCTAAGTCCCCGTTCCTCATTCTCCTCGTCAACCCGTGACAGATGGTCCTTATTTGAACCATAAGGATGATGATAATCATAAGAATAACAGTAGTTGTTATAATATAATATTAAATACACACACTAATATTAAAGGGAAAGCTGCTCCGTTTGGGTCTCTAAACGTGTTGGTCAGCATTTCTGATGTTTTGGACTGAAATGTAGAAAGTTATCAAACGGGGACATGTTGTCTACTTCCAGATCAACCAGTTTTCACACAGTGGTTTTCTATTGGCTCTGCCCCCTGGCTCCAGTGAGGGGGGGTTGGACAGCGTTTGGCCACGCCCCTTAAACCTGCTCCTTTGGAACCCAAACTGTACATTTTTTATAAAACCTTTACGACTCTTTGGAAACTGGTAGGCAGACGGTCTGCTAAAACGGTTGTTTGCTTACCCTTTAATAATGTGAGGATTGTTATGGTCTAATAATAATAACAACACTACTAATAACCAATAATAATTCATAAATAAATAATCATGTAACAGTAATAATACCTGTTGTATTATATAAAAGGAGAATTCATTGTGATGGTTAATATTAATATTGATAAGATACATGATGGTTGACATGATGTATCTAATCAATATTAATATTGATAAGATCCATCCTGTTCATTCCCAGCAGGACGTCACCTCCTGCTGTGTGGATGGACCTTCCATCTAAAGAGTGAGTGTGTGTTGTGATGACTCAAACTAAACAGACACTCACACTTCTTTAGAGCTGGTTTCAGCCTCCATCCTCCACCGTGCTCCACCCTGGGGGGAACAAAGAGAGAGCAGTTGAAACATTCACACTCATGATCTGCTGGATCATCACTTTGTACACAACATGAGTTACAGCCGCCTTGGTAAACCACTTCATCTAGCGGCCGGTTGAATCCTTGTAGGAGACACGGTCCCTGAGAGGTGTGCTGTCCTCTCCGTACCTGAGAGTGTCCAGTCTCCAGCGTGGATCCTCCAGTCCAGCAGAGAGCAGTGTAACTCCTGAGTCTCCTGGGTGATTGTAGCTCAGGTCCAGCTCTCTCAGACGGGAGGGGTTGGAGCTCAGAGCTGAGGCCAGAGAAGAACAGCCTTCCTGTGTGACCAGACAGCCAGACAACCTACACACACACACACACACACACACACACACACACACACACACACACACACACACACACACACACACACACACACACACACACACACACACACACACACACACACACACACACACACACACACACACACACCAGAATGAGTTATTCTAATGAATATCCTTTATTTAGATGTGTGAATTGTTACTTTTATGGCTGTAAACCAGTTGAATGTCTTCTGATATCAAACCCTGTGCTGTAAGTGTTTGCTCATTGAGTCCAACTGACCTGAGAGTCTCCAGTGTACAGTGTGGACTCCCCAGTCCAGCAGAGAGCAGCTTCACTCCTGAATCCTGCAGGTCGTTGGTACTCAGGTCCAGCTCTCTCAGACTGGAGGAGTTGGAGCTGAGAACTGAGGCCAGAGCTTCACAGCATCTCTCTGACAGATGACAGCCATTCAGCCTTCACACAACATCAACAGGAACATGTTAGGAACTGGGTTGAAAGAACACAAGTCTTTTACTTCAATAATGAACACAAGAAAAGTGTAGTCAATGTAAAAAATAGATATTTAAATGATAACAGTTAGCTGTCATAAATATGTACAAATATTCAGCAAAGGTAATAATTAAAGTTTCCTTAAAAAGGCACATTTTAAGGAAAAGGTTGTTGATAAACTTTGAGTATAATATGAATGTAATAAAACATACACCTTAAACCACTATTAACAAACTCTTAACATGTCCTCATACTATCAGGGCAACAACATCTTAAATACGTTACCTTATTTCTCAGAAAATTAATTATTTAGGAGTCTGAATTGATACTTTTATGGATGTAAATCAAGATTCAAGAGATTGATTGAGCAACAAGTACAATAGAACGCAATAGAATTCCCTCCCCGAGTATGAATTTATATACAACTATACTATAAAAATACTATACACAATAAAAATGACAATATAAATAACAATAAAGTGACTAATGGATGATATGTACATGTTTTGAAATGTACATAAAGGATATAAAAGCATTTAAAGTGCTAGTAGTGCAGCAGCATCATGAATACAGTGCAGTACAGTAACTGTGATGAGTCCAGAAAATCCAGCAAAGTAAGACAGAGTAATGTTAATGACATGTTATGATAGTGTAATGTTAATGACATGTTATGATAGTGTAATGTTAATGACAATGTTATGATAGTGTAATGTTAATGACATGTTATGATAGTGTAATGTTAATGACATGTTATGATAGAGTAATGTTAATGATAATGTTATTATAGTGTAATGTTAATGACATGTTATGATAGTGTAATGTTAATGACAATGTTATGATAGTGTTATGTTAATGACAATGTTATGATAGTGTAATGTTAATGACATCTTATGACAGTGTAATGTTAATTACAATGTTATGATAGTCTAATGTTAATGACATGTTATGACAGTGGCAGCACTCCTAGCAGTTCAGTAGGTCACTGTCTGTGGATATAAACTGTCCTAAACCTGGTAGTCCTTGCTGTACGGATGCTGCAGAACCAGCGACCAGACGGTAGGGGGAGAAGAGATGTGCCCAGGGTGGTTGTGGTCCTTAGTGATGGAGATGGTCACCTGGTTCTAAAGATCTCCTCAATGCATGGAATCAGTTGAATGTCTTCTGATATCAAACCCTGTGCTGTAAGTGTTTGCTCATTGAGTCCAACTGACCTGAGAGTCTCCAGTGTACAGTGTGGACTCCCCAGTCCAGCAGAGAGCAGCTTCACTCCTGAATCCTGCAGGTCGTTGGTACTCAGGTCCAGCTCTCTCAGACTGGAGGAGTTGGAGCTGAGAACTGAGGCCAGAGCTTCACAGCATCTCTCTGACAGATGACAGCCATTCAGCCTTCACACAACATCAACAGGAACATGTTAGGAACTGGGTTGAAAGAACACAAGACTTTTACTTCAATAATGAACACAAGAGAAGTGTAGTCAATGTAAAAAATAGATATTTAAATGATAACAGTTAGCTGTCAAAAATATGTACAAATATTTAGCAAAGGTAATAATTAAAGTTTCCTTAAAAAGGCACATTTTAAGGAAAAGGCTGTTGATAAACTCTAAATTCCACCTTACTGTCTATGAGTAGAATATGAATGTAATACAACAAACACCTTAAACCACGATTAACAAACTCAGAATTTAACATGTCCTCATACTATCAGGGCAACAACATCCTAAATATGTTACCTTATTTCTCTGAAATTTAATTAAATTTATACTTTTATGGATGTAAATAAAGATTCAAGAGATTTATTTGCCATTGGCAACAAGTACAATAGAACGCTTACTCCTCATTCCCTCTTCGAGTATGAATTTATATACAACTATACTATAAAAATACTATACACAATAAAAATGACAATAGAAATAACAATAAAGTGACTAATGGATGATATGTACATGTTCTGAAATGTACATAAAGGATATAAAAACATTTAAAGTGCCAGTAGTGCAGCAGCATCATGAATACAGTGCAGTACAGTAACTGTAATGAGTCCAGAAAGTCCAGCAAAGTATGACAGAGTAATGTTAATGACATGTTATGATAGTGTAATGTTAATGACATGTTATGATAGTGTAATGTTAATGACATGTTATGATAGTGTAATGTTAATGACATGTTATGATAGTGTAATGTTAATGACATGTTATGATAGAGTAATGTTAATGACATGTTATGATAGTGTAATGTTAATGACATGTTATGATAGAGTAATGTTAATGATAATGTTATGATAGTGTAATGTTAATGGAATGTTATGATAGTGTAATGTTAATAACAATGTTATGATAGTGTAATGTTAATGACAATGTTATGATAGTGTAATGTTAATGACATGTTATGATAGAGTAATGTTAATGATAATGTTATTATAGTGTAATGTTAATGACATGTTATGATAGTGTAATGTTAATGACAATGTTATGATAGTGTTATGTTAATGACAATGTTATGATAGTGTAATGTTAATGACATCTTATGACAGTGTAATGTTAATTACAATGTTATGATAGTCTAATGTTAATGACATGTTATGACAGTGGCAGCACTCCTAGCAGTTCAGTAGGTCACTGTCTGTGGATATAAACTGTCCTAAACCTGGTAGTCCTTGCTGTACGGATGCTGCAGAACCAGCGACCAGACGATAGGGGGAGAAGGGATGGTGCCCAGGGTGGTTGCGGTCCTTAGTGATGGAGATGGTCACCTGGTTCTAAAGATCTCCTCAATGCATGGAATCAGTAGAATGTCTTCTGATATCAAACCCTGTGCTGTAAGTGTTTGCTCATTGAGTCCAACTGACCTGAGAGTCTCCAGTGTACAGTGTGGACTCCCCAGTCCAGCAGAGAGCAGCTTCACTCCTGAATCCTGCAGGTGGTTGGTACTCAGGTCCAGCTCTCTCAGACTGGAGGAGTTGGAGCTGAGAACTGAGGCCAGAGCTTCACAGCATCTCTCTGACAGACGACAGCCATTCAGCCTTCACACAACATCAACAGGAACATGTTAGGAACTGGGTTGAAAGGGCTTATTACAATTAAATCCACCATTAAAACACAGTCTTTACTAGCATTATGAATAAGAAATATAAGTTTAATAAATTATAACAGCGCTGTAGGTAAGATTTAACAGCCAATATTGGAGTGTAATTTGTAGCCTGGTCCAGTATTGTCCAGTATTAATTCAAATTGAAAAACAAGTTTTCACAAATATGAATAGGCTAGGGAAAAACCCAGTTGTGGTGTTTCCTGGTATAATACCCAGTTGTTACTGGACTTCCTACTGAAGTGGTGCTGTTACTAATGGTTCACAATACAAATGTGGTTTAGTTTAGAAAATAAAATATTAAAATAGGCTCCCTCCTATAACCTGCTCCCAGCTCATATGTTTTGAATATTATATAACTTTAATATTCAACTATATAATGTACATTGTAATACATGTTATGAATGAACCTACAAATTTGTTTTGTATCTAATTATGACTTTAATATTCTTGTATAATGTTTATTGTAATGTAATATGTTATTATTGAACCTACATATATGTTTTGTATATTATTCTAACATTCATATTCTAGTATAATGTATATTGTGTATTAAAATACATGTTATTAGTAAACCTACAGAGATTGTATATTATTCTAACTTTCGTATTCTAGTACAATGTATATTGTGTTTTATAATACATTACATAACATATGTTATTAGTGAACCTACAGAGCTGTTTTGGAGGCTTTGACCACTGGCAGCAGCCTCAGAAGACCCTCCTCTGAAGCAGAGTATTTCTTCAGGTCAAACACGTCCAGTTCCTCTTCTGATGACAGTAAGATGAAGACCAGAGCTGACCACTGAGCAGGAGAGAGATCTTCTCTGGTGAGACTTCCTGATGTCAGGTACTGTTGGATCTCCTTCACCAGAGAACGGTCGTTCAGCTCATTCAGACAGTGGAACAGATTGATACTTCTCTCTGGAGAGAGATCTCCACTTATCTTCTCCTTGATGTAAGACACTGTTTGCTTATTGGTCCGTGAGCTACTTCCTGTCTGTCTCAGCAGACCTGGTAGGAGAATCTGATTGGTCTCCAGAGAGAGACCCAGGAGGAAGCGGAGGAACAAGTCCAGGTGTCCATTCTCACTCTGTAGGGCCTTGTCCACAGCACTCTGGTAGAGGAGTTGGACCTCTGTTTTCTTTCCAAAAAACCTAGACCACGTTGCTTGCGGTTGTTCTTCTGAGAGCAGATTCACACCAGTGTCCAAGAAGGACAGGAAGACATAAAGTGCAGCCAGAAACTCCTGGAGGCTCAGATGGACAAAGCAGAACACCTTGTCCTGGTACAGCCCACACTCCTCTTTAAAGATCTGGGTGAACACTCCTGAGTACACTGAGGCTGCTCTGATATCCATGTCACACTCTGCCAGGTCTGCCTCGTAGAAGATCAGGTTGCCTTTCTCCAGCTGGTTAAAAGCCAGTTTTCCCAGAGCAACAATGATCTTCCTGCTCTTTAAACTCCAGACTGCATCTGTTTCAGCTCTCCCACGGTACTTCCTGTCCCCCTGTATGGACTGAACCCTCAGGAAGTAGATATACATCTGAGTCACGGTGTGGGGCACCTCTTCTACTGTCTGGGTTGTTTTGAAGAAGTCCTCCAGAACTGTAGCACTGATCCAACAGAAGACTGGGATGTGACACATGATGTGGAGGCTTCGTGATTTCTTGATGTGGGAGATTATTGTTCTGGCCAGAGTCTCCTCTCTGAATCTCTTCCTGAAGTACTCCTCCTTCTGTGGGCCGGTGAACCCTCTCACCTCTGTCACCATGCCAACACACTCAGCAGGGATCTGATTGGCTGCCGCAGGGCGTGTGGTTATCCAGATGCGAGCGGAGGGAAGCAGGTCGCCCCTGATGAGGTTTGTCAGCAGCACGTCCACCGAGGTCGACTTTGTGACATCTGTCCAGATCGGATTGTTCTGGAAGTCCAGAGGAAGTCGACACTCATCCAGACCGTCCAAGATGAAGACCACTTGGAACAGGTCGTATCTGTAGATTCCTTTGGTTTGAATAAAGAAGTGATGAAGAAGTTCCACCAAGCTAAACTCTTTCTCTTTCAGTAAATTCAGCTCTCTGAAAGGGAAGGGAAGCGTGAAGTGGATGTCCTGGTTGGCTTTGCCTTCAGCCCAGTCCAGAATGAACTTGTGTGTTAAGACGGTTTTACCAATGCCCGCCACTCCAGTTGTCATTATGGTTCTGCTTGGTTGATCTTGTGCAGGTAAGGGTTTAAAGATGTCTTCAAGTTTGATTGGTGTTTCCTCCTTGGCTGGTTTCCTGGAAGCTGTTTCAATCAGTCTGACCTCATGTTCCTTGTTGACCTCTCCACTGACTCTCTCTGTGATGAAGAGCTCTGTGTAGAAGTCATTCAGATCTGTTGACTGTCCTGCTTTAGCGATTCCCTCAAACACACGCCTGAACTTCTGCATCAGATGAGACTTGATGTTATGTTGGCACTCGACTGCAGCAGTTCCTAAATGAGAAAACCCAGAAGACAGGTATTATACGTGATATTGACTCAACAATATGATTGGTGTAATGACAGTACTATAATACATTATAATGAACTATTACAATACTATTACTATTACTGACTTGATATGCTGATATAACAAGATAGTGTTGCATCTCTTCAGGTATTCTACTGTTGATCTGTAATATATTGTGTAACAATCTTTAACCTAATAGACCCACAATAATATAAATATAATATATAACAATAACCCTAAATATCTGGATTAAACCACTGAAGCTGAAAGCCCCTACAATAACCCTACATATCTGCCCTTGGATTAAACCACTCAACCTGAAAGCCTCACATTAACCCTACACTGGCTGAAATCCGTGGACAAGTCAGGCCTACCTGGGAAGTTTAAAGCCTGGGTCTACCAACATGGCATTCTTCCCAGGATTCTGTGGCCCCTCCTTGTCTATGCGGTCCCTATCTCAACAGTTGAGACCCTAGAGAGGAGGGTCAGCAACCACCTCCGGAGATGGCTTGGGTTACCAAGGAGCCTGAGCAGCATTGCACTCTACGGGAACACCAACAAGGAGGAGACGAGGAGGAATTCAAGGTAACTAGAGCCAGAGAAGTGGTTCAATACAGGGACTCAAGTGATCCGAAGGTGGCTAAAGCAGGGATCCAAGTGAGGACTGGCAGGAAATGGAGGGCAGAGGAAGCAGTTCAAGAGGCAGAGGCAAGGCTGCGTCACAAGAGCCTGGTGGGAGTGGTCACACGAGTTCGAGCTGGGCTAGGATCCTTTCCAACTCCCCAAATGAACACCAGGGGGAAGGAAGGGCGCCGTCTTGTTCAGGAGGAGGTGAGAGCAGCAGTGGAGGAGACAAGAACCTGCAAGGCAGTGGGAATGAAGCAACAGGGAGCTTGGACGAGATGGGAGAACGCGGTTGAGAGGAAAGTGACCTGGGCTGAGCTTTGGAAAGCCGAGCCTCACCGCATCAAATTCCTAATCCAGGCAGTGTATGATGTGCTTCCAAGCCCGTCAAATCTGCACACATGGGGCATAGCAGAGACACCAGCATGCCCATTGTGTTCCAAGCGAGGAACCCTGGAACACATCCTCAGTTGCTGTACAAGGGCACTTGGAGATGGACGGTACAGGTGGAGGCATGACCAAGTCCTGAAGACCATGGCGTGGTCAAAGCAGTTCCGACACTCCAAGGACACCATCGCCTTTGTCAGAGCTGGGGACAAGCCAACTTCTGCCAGAAAAACATCTGCAGGCATCCTGACGTCTGCAAGAGACTGGCAGTTGTTGGTGGACCTTGAACATCAGCTGAAGTTCCCCAGCCATATTGCAGTCACCACCCTGCGACCAGACATTGTTCTTGTGTCTGAGTCCACCAAGCAAGCTGTGCTGCTGGAGCTGACAGTCCCGTGGGAAGATCGCTTGGAAGAAGCCTTTGAAAGGAAGCTCTCCAAGTACGCAGGACTGGTCAGCGACTGTCAGCAGGCTGGTTGGAGAGCAAGGTGTTTCCCGGTGGAAGTTGGATGCAGAGGATTCGCAGCCCGTTCCTTGGTCAGAGCCTTCAGCAGTTTAGGCATCGAGGGAGTGAGAAAGAGGAGAGCCATCCGCAGTACCACCGATGCGGCAGAGAGGGCCTCAAGATGGTTGTGGCTCAAAAGAGGGGAGCCATGGAGTCATGGTAGCTAGCTAGCCATCTGGACACAAGCTGGGGTCTGATCAGCCCCGGCTGGGTCACCTGGAGGAGGGCGTATGATGTTGCGAGACCCGAAACGTCCTATGATTCCAGGAACATCACTGAAGATGTGTCCAGACTAGGCATCAGTAGATGTATGTACACAGCGAATACCCTGAGTGATCAGTGACAGCCAGGAAAGACTGGATGACAACCATGAATAGTGTGGCGACTACTGGAGAGTCAGTGACAGCCCGGAGAGACGGCAACCGGGGCAGAAAGGGTTGGCAACCCAATCTGCATCCTCTGAGAGGAGGAACCCAACCAAGCTACGATGAACTTAATGGAAAAATACCCCCAGGGGTGCCCGAGAGGGGGGGAGGATGAGCACCCCAGTCTGACGGACACAACGGTAACAGACCCAGGCAACGGACAAACGACTATGAGCAAGCAGTGTACATGCGGTAAAGTCTGCAAGAACATCCATGGCTTAAAGATCCACCGAGCGAGGATGAAGTGCCCGTTGGGAGCAGAAGCAACACAACGCACAGGTGTTACACCTGGTGAGACGCAGGAGGTGCCAGGCCCGGAGTCACCCCATAGTGCCCAGAACCTCCAAGTGTTGCAGACAACTCCCTCGAGCATCAAGTCTGACAGGAGGCGGATCAAATGGCCTGCAGCTAGCATGACCTCACTCTGGAAGCAGTTCGATGACGATGTCGACCAAATTCTGGAGGCAATGGCGAAGGGAGAGGCCGACAGGAAGCTACAAGCTATGACAACAATCATTGTCAGCATCGCAGCTGAACGGTTCGGCGAGGAGGAGAAGAAAAGCTCCGGAACATCTTACTCAAAGAATCAAAGAGCTGTAAGGATCCACAACATCAGAAAGGAGATGAAAGTGCTGAAGTCCCAGTACAAGGCGGCAGGAGAAGAGGAACGCACTGGCCTAGCCCAGCTAATGTGCATCCTTCGGAAAAACATCAGAGTTCTCCGCCGGGCCGAGTGGCATCGGAGGCGGCGGCGCGAGAGAGCACGTAAACGTGCTGCTTTCATCGCTAACCCCTTCAAGTTCACTAAGGATTTGCTGGGGCAGAAGCGCAGTGGCAAACTGGCCTCCTCGCAGGATGACATAGACCAACATCTGAAGCAGACGTACAGCGACCCCGCAAGAGAGCAGGAGTTGGGAGAGTGTAACAACCTCATAGACCCCCCTGAACCAGAAGTGCAGTTCGACATGTCGGAGCTGCAGCTAAAGGAAGTCAGGGAGGTTGTCCGCAAAGCAAGGGCAAGCTCTGCTCCAGGACCGAGTGGCACTTCATACAAAGTGTATAAGTACTGTCCCAAACTCCTGCTGCGTCTGTGGTACATCTTGCGAGTCTTCTGGAGAAGGGGGAGGATCCCTGATCAATGGAGAGTGGCTGAAGGGGTATGGATCCCGAAGGAGGAAAACTCCACTCAGCTAGACCAGTTCCGCATCATCTCCCTGCTGTGCGTTGAGGCAAAGGTTTTCTTCAGCGCTGTTTCCAAACGGCTGTGTACCTACATCGATACATCTGTCCAGAAAGGTGGCATTTCAGGAATGCCAGGATGTCTGGAGCATACCGGTGTGGTGACACAGCTTATTCGGGAGGCCAGAGAGAACAAGGGCAACCTGTCAGTGCTGTGGCTTGACCTGGAGAATGCATTCGGCTCCATTCCACACAAGCTGGTTCAGTTCACTTTGACAAAACATCATGTCCCAAGCAGGTGTAGAGACCTCATTGCTGATTATTACAGCAATTTCAGGATGAGGGTCTCTTCAGGAGAAATAACATCCAGTTGGCACAAGGTGGAGATCGGTATCATCACAGGGTGTACTATCTCTGTGACATTGTTCTCCCTATGTCTCTTCTATGTTTTCTAAATAAGAGTCTCTTACCACTCCTCAGTATGTCGGCCAGTTCCTCCTGGTTCATCTCCATAAGGCAGAGCAGTGTGATGTCTGTCACTCCCTCTATGGCGCGCCTCCTCTGCTCCTCTTTCTTATCATCCACCTCCTCCTTCTCCTCCCTCTGACTCTCTGAGCCTTGTGGGTCATGTGGGAAGAGAACCCTCCAGAGCTTCTTCAGCTCCTGGTCTAGAAAAGCGTGTGCGTTCTCCTCAGCCCTCTGGAACAGAACATGAATGAGAACTTTCCTGTGAGCTGAGGACATCAGAAGCATCTGTCCTTGATTCACGTCTGGTCTAAAGAGGGAAGCCTGGAGACTCTGAGCACCACAAGAGATGCTTTTTAATGTTCATGTAGAGCTGAAGGCTAATGTCTTGTTGGACTTTTACACACCTTGATCAGCTCTGTTTGATGCTGCTGTAGAGACCCAGCACTGGTAACCTTTGATCTCTCCTGGTGTCGTCTGTGGAGAACACACACACACACACACACACACACACACACACACACACACACACACACACACACACACACACACACACACACACACACACACACACACACACACACACACACACACACACACACACACACACACACACACACACACACACACACACATTATTTCTTCTGAGGTCAAAACATTAGTATTAGCAGAGTCTGGTAGAAACTAAGTGGTCAGTTTTCATCACCTGTTTGAAACTCCTCCCTCTCCTCTCCATCTATGGATGTTCACTAGATACTGTATATTAATAATCTCAGATGAATCCTAACCTTTTTTTAATAGACTGATTCCCATCTTTAAAGGAAACAGGATGTTCCATAGACCAGTCACTCTTCATGGAGACACAGCTGGGTCCAGGGGAGTCTGCTCTCTCCTGTATCCTTCTAGAACAACAAGAGCCAGGATTTATGGATGTTCAATAGATGCTGAATTGTTATAATCTGATTAACCCTCACCTCTTCTCAATAGACTGATCCCCATCTTTAAACTGAGTAGGATGATGCATAGACCTGTCACTCTTCATGGAGACACAGCTGGGTCCAGGGGAGTCTGCTCTCTCCTTCTGCTCTGGGCTTCAACACAACACACACACAGCTTTTACTGACACTAACGATGGTGTCCTGATACATCACTGCTGAGCTCTGAGATGGACCACAGTCACAGACACTTAGAGATCCTCTTCTCACCTGTTAGCTCTGCTCTGGCGGCCATGTTCCCCAGACAGAGAGCTTTTAGAGGTAGGATCCCCCTCCTCTCTCTCCTCATTCATAGCAGACCGGAGACCCCAGCCGATTTCAAGAAGCTGGATTTGCAGGTTAACCGGAGATGTTAAGACAGAATTCAGGGAATAGCAGAATCTTCAGTTTCAGATACCAAGCTTAGACTGATCTCAGTTCAGTTATCACGGTGACTCCTGCTGTGAGCCTCATGCTGCTTCCCTGAGGACTATACTACCAAGCAGGATGTGGGGTTAGTGAGTCACTTCAGGTTAACCCTGAGGACTATACTACCAAGCAGGATGTGGGGTTAGTGAGTCACTTCAGGTTAACCCTGAGGACTATACTACCAAGCAGGATGTGGGGTTAGTGAGTCACTTCAGGTTAACCCTGAGGACTATACTACCAAGCAGGATGTGGGGTTAGTGAGTCACTTCAGGTTAACCCTGAGGACTATACTACCAAGCAGGATGTGGGGTTAGTGAGTCACTTCAGGTTAACCCTGAGGACTATACTACCAAGCAGGATGTGGGGTTAGTGAGTCACTTCAGGTTAACCCTGAGGACTATACTACCAAGCAGGATGTGGGGTTAGTGAGTCACTTCAGGTTAACCCTGAGGACTATACTACCAAGCAGGATGTGGGGTTAGTGAGTCACTTCAGGTTAACCCTGAGGACTATACTACCAAGCAGGATGTGGGGTTAGTGAGTCACTTCAGGTTAACCCTGAGGACTATACTACCAAGCAGGATGTGGGGTTAGTGAGTCACTTCAGGTTAACCCTGAGGACTATACTACCAAGCAGGATGTGGGGTTAGTGAGTCACTTCAGGTTAACCCTGAGGACTATACTACCAAGCAGGATGTGGGGTTAGTGAGTCACTTCAGGTTAACCCTGAGGACTATACTACCAAGCAGGACGTGGGGTTAGTGAGTCACTTCAGGTTAACCCTGAGGACTATACTACCAAGCAGGACGTGGGGTTAGTGAGTCACTTCAGGTTAACCCTGAGGACTATACTACCAAGCAGGACGTGGGGTTAGTGAGTCACTTCAGGTTAACCCTGAGGACTATACTACCAAGCAGGATGTGGGGTTAGTGAGTCACTTCAGGTTAACCCTGAGGACTATACTACCAAGCAGGATGTGGGGTTAGTGAGTCACTTCAGGTTAACCCTGAGGACTATACTACCAAGCAGGATGTGGGGTTAGTGAGTCACTTCAGGTTAACCCTGAGGACTATACTACCAAGCAGGACGTGGGGTTAGTGAGTCACTTCAGGTTAACCCTGAGGACTATACTACCAAGCAGGACGTGGGGTTAGTGAGTCACTTCAGGTTAACCCTGAGGACTATACTACCAAGCAGGATGTGGGGTTAGTGAGTCACTTCAGGTTAACCCTGAGGACTATACTACCAAGCAGGATGTGGGGTTAGTGAGTCACTTCAGGTTAACCCTGAGGACTATACTACCAAGCAGGATGTGGGGTTAGTGAGTCACTTCAGGTTAACCCTGAGGACTATACTACCAAGCAGGATGTGGGGTTAGTGAGTCACTTCAGGTTAACCCTGAGGACTATACTACCAAGCAGGATGTGGGGTTAGTGAGTCACTTCAGGTTAACCCTGAGGACTATACTACCAAGCAGGATGTGGGGTTAGTGAGTCACTTCAGGTTAACCCTGAGGACTATACTACCAAGCAGGATGTGGGGTTAGTGAGTCACTTCAGGTTAACCCTGAGGACTATACTACCAAGCAGGATGTGGGTTAGTGAGTCACTTCAGGTTAACCCTGAGGACTATACTACCAAGCAGGATGTGGGGTTAGTGAGTCACTTCAGGTTAACCCTGAGGACTATACTACCAAGCAGGATGTGGGGTTAGTGAGTCACTTCAGGTTAACCCTGAGGACTATACTACCAAGCAGGATGTGGGGTTAGTGAGTCACTTCAGGTTAACCCTGAGGACTATACTACCAAGCAGGATGTGGGGTTAGTGAGTCACTTCAGGTTAACCCTGAGGACTATACTACCAAGCAGGATGTGGGGTTAGTGAGTCACTTCAGGTTAACCCTGAGGACTATACTACCAAGCAGGATGTGGGGTTAGTGAGTCACTTCAGGTTAACCCTGAGGACTATACTACCAAGCAGGATGTGGGGTTAGTGAGTCACTTCAGGTTAACCCTGAGGACTATACTACCAAGCAGGATGTGGGGTTAGTGAGTCACTTCAGGTTAACCCTAAAGATTATAAGCAGGGTTTGGGGTTATTGAGGTAAATATCCAGCATTGTTTGTGTCACACACTCACACTTAAACCCACACACACACACACAGTAAGAAAGTAAGTGACCAGAAGAAGAGATCCCACACAAGACCTAAAGGGATAGTTCACTCATTGTTTTTCACAAGCACCCGCTGCTATTTTATATTTAATTACATTTTTTTGTTGTTTAGGCTCTCGCCCTCTCTCTCCCATTGCAGCTCAACCTCTCTCTACCAGTCTATTTAATTCAACAGAGCTTTATTGGCATGGGAAGCACACATTCACATCACAAAAGTAACAAAGAACTACAAAAGGCTAAACCAAAAGAGTTGAACACTATATATATATCTATATGTAGATATATAGATATATATCTATATATATCCATATACATATTTATATATGTATATATATACATATATATTTACATATTTATATATATATATATATATATAGTACCAGTGTCTCTCTCTAGAGCACACCCTCCCTCTCTCTCTGTCACACACACACACACTTCCTCCGGGTTGTTCCGTTGCTGTGTGTGTGTGTGTGTGTGTGTGTGTGTGTGTGTGTGTGTGTGTGTGTGTGTGTGTGCACGCGTGTGTGTGTGTGTTTACATCCAAACCGAGCCAATGCAGGCACCCTTTCTCACGTATAAACATATATACACACTCACAAGCAGTGTTTTTATGAACCTTTTAAAGCCAAAAGAGCAACTATTTCCCCCAAGGTGTGAGAGAGAAAGAGAGAGAGAGAGAGAGAGAGAGAGAGAGAGAGAGAGAGAGAGAGAGAGAGAGAGAGAGAGAGAGAGAGAGAGAGAGAGAGAGAGAGGGGGTCAGAGAGAGAGAGAGAGAGAGAGAGAGAGAGAGAGAGAGAGAGAGTTGGTAGAACAGTGAACATAACAATTTGTATAAATAATAATAGTAGAAATAATATAATTTGTAGCTGAAAAAAAACAAAAAACGGATTATCTGTGGTGACACACACACACATATACACATGCACACATGCAGGCAGGCACACGCAGGCACACACACACACACATGCAGGCAGGCACACGCAGGCACACACACACACACACACATGCAGGCAGGCACACGCAGGCACACACACACACACACACACATGCAGGCAGGCACACGCAGGCACACACACACACACATGCAGGCAGGCACACGCAGGCACACACACACACATATACACATACACACATGCAGGCAGGCACACGCAGGCACACACACAGACCACGTCTTTTAAAGTAAATCACCAAAGTGTTCCAGTTGGAACCGGCTCCCTGGTGCATAACAAGTTTAGAGACATACTCTTTAACCCCTTGGTCAACCCTCACTACTCACCTTATAACGCTGTCCACCGTTTAGTTTATAAGGCTTGTTTCCTTAGTCTCCACAAAGAGAGGAGCTGCCTCCACCTCGTGCTGCCTGGCTTTAGGGTTAAAGGTTACTTCTGCTTATTGTGAAGTCCAAGATCACGTCTCGTTGTGCTGTTCTCGCGTGATTAGAGAGAGAGAGAGAGAGTGAGAGAGAGAGAGAGAGAGAGAGAGAGAGAGAGAGAGAGAGAGAGAGAGAGAGAGAGAGAGAGAGAGAGAGAGAGAGAGAGAGAGAGAGAGAGAGAGAGAGACGTTAGTTTAAGTGTATTTTTATAAAGTTTTAAGGACTGAAGAATACTTCCCTCTGTTTTCAGAGCATGCAGCCAACGAGATATGTTGTTGTGTTTGTATTTATTTGAGGTTTATTACTTTACTAAAGTCATCTCCCATGCTGTGAATGTTCTTGTGTGTCTAACATGGTTCTATGTTAGTCATTTATACTGTTTGTTTGTGTGTAGTTTTCACGGTGGATTCGGAGAGGAATAAACCCCTTATGAGAAAGCCACTGTGTCTGCCTGTGCTTCCAGGAATTATAATATGTATATAAACATGTGTGTGTGTGCATTTCCATGTGTGTGTGTGTGTGTGTGTGTGTGTGTGTGTGTCTGTACACTGTATATACATGTGTCTGTATTTCTATGTGCGTGTGTGTGTAAGTATGTGTATGTGTGCATGTGTGTGTGTATTTATATAAGTGTGTGTGTGTGTGTATAAAAATGTGGGTTGGTGTTTGTATTGTGATGTATATTTCAATATATGTGTATTTCAATATGTGTGTGTGTGTGTGTGTGTGTGTGTGTGTATCTGTATACTGTATGAAAACTGTATAAAAATACTGTAACCTTGACACTGGTCTTAATGCCCCCAGCATAGCAGAACAACTCATATCTAACACACACACACACACACACACACACACACACACACACACACACACACACACACACACACACACACACACACACACACACACACACACACACACACACACACACGCACACACACACACACACATCACTTATGTAGAGTTAACTACTGGAGCATGTCTTTAATACGTGTTCCCAACACAAGGAATCAATCTTCACTTTAAAGTCCCAACAGGACCATCAGTATCTGTTCCCATGGACCACTTGTATTGATGACCAGAAGATCAACCAGGATCCCTGCTACCAACTCATGTATGTGTGAGTGTGTGTATTTTAAGATGTGTGTATGTGTGTGTGTATTTCTATATGTTTGAGTATGTCTTTGTGTGTGTATGTTTATAAATATGTGTGTGTGTTTGTGTGAGTCTGTATGTATGTGTATTACAATATGTGTGTGTATTACAATGTGTGTGTGTGTGTGTGTGTGTGTGTGTGTGTGTGTGTGTGTCTGTGTGTGTGTGTTTGTGTGTGTGATTATATAAATGTGTTGTGATTCCAGCATCACGCCACTCTCCTCTCCAGCCACGCTTTAAAATAAATCACCAAAGTGTTCCAGTTGGAACCGGCTCCCTGGTGCATAACAAGTTTAGAGACATACTCTTTAACCCCTTGGTCAACACTCACTACTCACCTTATAACGCTGTCCACCGTTTAGTTTATAAGGCTTGTTTCCTTAGTCTCCACAAAGAGAGGAGCTGCCTCCACCTCGTGCTGCCTGGCTTCTGACTTAAAGGTAACTTCTGCTGTCTTAAACATGACGTCATATCGTGGCCCCGCCCCCGTCTCTGGCAACTTGCCAGAGAAAAATACACACAAATATAACAGATTCATCTGTGAAAATACTGGTAATATAACTATTTGAACACTTTGAAGGCACAACAAGAACAAACAATAAAGCCTCCCCCCTTCCCTCCCCTCCCCCTGCCCTCCCTCTCACTCCTCATCTCCTCCCCCCATGCTGAGGAGATGGACACGCTGGGTTAGCCTTCTTTTGGGTTAGCGTTGGGTCCTCCTCCCTCCCTCCCTCCCCACTTCTCTCTCTCCTTCTCTTCTCTCCCACCTCTCTCCCTCCTCCTCCCTCCCTCCCTCTCTCCCTCACCACCTCCGTCCCTCTATCCTCCTTTCTCCCTCCCTCCCTCCCTCCCCACTTCTCTTCCTCTTTCTCCTCCTCCCTCCTTCTCCTCCTCCCTCCCTCCCTCAACACCTCTCTTCCTCCTCCCTCCTCCTCCTCCTCCTCCTCCCTCCTCCTCCTCCCTCCTCCTCCTCCTCCTCCCTCCTCCTCCTCCCTCTCCCTCCCCCCTCTATCCTCCTTCTCCTGCTCCCTCTCCCTCCCTCCCTCTATCCTCCTCCCTCCTTTTCCTCCCTCACCCAAATCGTTCTTCCTCCTCCCTCCCTCCCCACCTCCCTCCCTCCCTCCCTCCCTCCCTCCCTCCCCCCCTCCCTCCCTCACCACCTCTCTCCCTCCTTGTCCTCCTCCCTCCCTCACCACCTCTCTCCCTCATTGTCCTCCCTCCCTCCCTCCCTCACCACCTCTCTCCCTCCTTGTCCTCCTCCCTCCCTCCCTCACCACCTCTCTCCCTCCTTGTCCTCCTCCCTCCCTCCCTCCTTCCCTCCCTCCCTCCCACCTCTCTCCCTCCTTGTCCTCCTCCCTCCCTCCCTCCCACCTCTCTCCCATCAACCCTTCATTAAGTCTTGGGTTGGCTCTCTTCTTCTGGTCACTTCAAGGTTCAACATGTTTTATGAGCCATTTAAACCAGTTCAACAGAATGCTTCCTCCCCATTCCCTCCTGCAGTGTGTGTGTGTGTGAGTGTGTGTGTGTGTGTGTGTGTGTGTGTGTGTGAGTGTGTGTGTGTGTGTGTGTGTGTGTGTGTGTGTGTGTGTGTGTGTGTTAGAGAGAGAGATATGTGTGTGTGTGTGTCTGTTAGAGAGAGAGGTGTGTGTGTGTGTGTGTGTGTCTGTTAGAGAGAGAGGTGTGTGT
This sequence comes from Muraenolepis orangiensis, assembly GCA_027704905.1. NCBI lineage: Eukaryota > Metazoa > Chordata > Actinopteri > Gadiformes > Muraenolepididae > Muraenolepis > Muraenolepis orangiensis. Next base: position 170,850 of record JANIIK010001023.1, read on the forward strand.
GTGTGTGTGTGTGTCTGTTAGAGAGAGATATGTGTGTGTGTGTGTGTGTCTGTTAGAGAGAGAGATATGTGTGTGTGTGTGTGTGTGTGTGTGTGTGTGTGTGTGTGTGTGTGTGTGTGTGTGTGTGTGTATGTGTGTGTGTGTGTGTGTGTGTGTGTGTGTGTGTGTGTGTGTTAGAGAGAGAGATATATGTGTGTGCGTGTGTGTGTGTGTGTGTGTGTGTGTGTGTGTGTGTGTGTGTTTTAGAGAGAGAGATATGTGTGTGTCTGTGTGTGTGTGTGTGTGTGTGTGTGTGTGTGTGTGTGTGTTAGAGAGAGAGGTGTGTGTGTGTGTGTGTGTGTGTGTGTGTGTGTGTGTGTGTGTGTGTGTGTGTCTGTTAGAGAGAGAGGTGTGTGTGTGTGTGTGTGTGTGTCTGTTAGAGAGAGAGGTGTGTGCGTGTGTGTGTGTGTGTGTCTGTTAGAGAGAGATATGTGTGTGTGTGTGTGTGTGTGTGTGTCTGTTAGAGAGAGAGATATGTGTGTGTGTGTGTGTGTGTGTATGTGTGTGTCTGTTAGAGAGAGATGTGTGTGTGTGTGTGTCTGTTAGAGAGAGAGGTGTGTGTGTGTGTGTGTGTGTGTGGTGCTGATGATGGTCTCTGTTAGCGTCTCTGTTAGCGCATCTGTTAGCATCTTTGTTAGCTTCTATATTAGCGTCTCAGTTAGCATCAATGTTAGCGTCTCTGTTAGCTTCTCTGTTAGCGTCTCTGTTAGTGTCTCTGTTAGCTTCTCTGTTAGCTTCTCTGTTAGCTTCTCTGATGGCTTTTCTGTTAGCGTCTCTGTTAGCATCTCTGTTAGCTTCTCAGTTAGCGTCTCTGTTAGCTTCTATATTAGCGTCTCTGTTAGCATCACTATTTGCGTCTCTGTTAACTTCTCTGTTAGCGTCTCTGTTAGCTTCTCTGTAAGCGTCTGTTGGCATCACTGTTAGCGTCACTGTTAGCTTCTCTGTTTGCTTCTCTGTTAGCGTCTCTGTTAGAGTCTCTGATCGCTTTTCTGTTAGCGTCTCTGTTAGCATCTCTATTAGCTTCTCAGTTAGCGTCTCTATTAGCTTCTATATTAGCGTCACTATTAGCGTCTCTGTTAGCGTCTCTGTTAGCGTCTCTTTTAGCTTCTCTGTTAGCGTCTCTGTTAGCCTCTCTGTTAGTGTCTCATCAGGTTTATGAAGAGGCCTACAGAAATCCAAACCCGTCGGCAGAACAAACAATAAAGCCTCCCCCCTTCCCTCCCCTCCCTCCCCCTGCCCTCCCTCTCACTCCTCATCTCCTCCCCCCATGGTGAGGAGATGGACACGCTGGGTTAGCCTTCTTTTGGGTTAGCGTTGGGTCCTCCTCCCTCCCTCCCTCCCCACTTCTCTCTCTCCTTCTCTTCTCTCCCCACCTCTCTCCCTCCTCCTCCCTCCCTCTATCCTCCTCCCTCCCTCTCTTCCTCACCACCTCTCTTCCTCCTCCTCCCTCCCTCTATCCTCCTCCCTCCCTCTCTCCCTCACCACCTCTCTCCCTCCTCCTCCTCCCCCCCTCCCTCCCTCCCCACTTCTCTTCCTCCTTCTCCTCCTCCCTCCTTCTCCTCCTCCCTCCCTCCTCACTTCTCTTCCTCCTCCTCCTCCCTCCCCCTCCCTCCCTCCCTCCCTCCCTCTATCCTTCTCCCTCCTTCTCCCCCTCACCCAAATCTTTCATCCTCCTCCTCCCTCTCCCTCCCTCTATCCTCCTCCCTCCTTCTCCTCCCTCACCCAAATCTTTCTTCCTCCTCCTACCTCTCCCCCTCCCTCTATCCTCCTCCCTTCCCTCCCACCTCTATTCCTCCTTGTCCTCCTCCCTCCTTCCCTCACCACCTCTCTCCCTATTCCTCCCACTTACTCCCCACTTCTCTTCCTCCTCCCTCCTTCTCCTCCCTCCCTCCCTCTATCCTCCACCCTCGTTCTCCTCCCTCCCTCCCCACCTCTCTCCCTCCTTCTCCTCCTCCCTCTTTCCCTCACCACCTCTCTTCCTCCTCCTCCCTCCCTCTCCCTCCCTCCCTCTATCCTCCTCCCTTCTTCCCTCCCCACCTCTCTCCCTCCTCCTCCCTCCCTCCCTCCCTCCCTCCCTCCCTCCCTCCCTCCCTCCCTCTATCCTCCTCCCTCCTTCTCCTTCCCTCACCACCTCTCTCCCTTCCTCTCCCTCCCTCTATCCTCCTCCCTCCTTCTCTTCCCTCCCTCACCACCTCTCTCCCTCCTCCTCCCTCTCCCTCCCTCCCTCTATCCTCCTCCCTCCTTCTCCTCCTCCCTCCCTCCCTCCCTCACCACCTCTCTCCCTCCTCCTCCCTCTCCCTCCCTCCATCTATCCTCCTCCCTCCTCCTCCTTCTCCCTCCCTCCCTCTATCCTCCTCCCTCCTTCTCCTCCCCCACCACCTCTCATCCTCCTCCTCCCTCTCCCTCCCTCCCTCTATCCTCCTCCCTCCTTCTCCTCCCTCACCACCTCCCTCCTCCTCCTCCCTCTCCCTCCCTCCCTCTATCCTCCTCCCTTCTCCTCTCCCTCCCTCCCTATATCCTCCTCCCCCCTTCTCCTCCCTCACCACCTCCTCCCTCCTCCTCCCTCTCCCTCCCTCCCTCTATCCTCCTCCCTCCTTCTCCTCCTCCCTCCCTCCCTCCCTCCCTCCCTCACCACCTCTCTCCCTCCTCCTCCTCCCTCTCCCTCCCTCCATCTATCCTCCTCCCTCCTCCTCCCACTCCCTCCCTCCCTCTATCCTCCTCCCTCCTTCTCCTCCCCCACCACCTCTCATCCTCCTCCTCCCTCTCCCTCCCTCCCTCTATCCTCCTCCCTCCTTCTCCTCCCTCACCACCTCCCTCCTCCTCCTCCCTCTCCCTCCCTCCCTCTATCCTCCTCCCTCCTCCTCTCCCTCCCTCCCTATATCCTCCTCCCCCCTTCTCCTCCCTCACCACCTCCCTCCTCCTCCTCCCTCTCCCTCCCTCCCTCTATCCTCCTCCCTCCTCCTCTCCTTCCCTCCCTCTATCCTCCTCCCTCCTTCTCCTCCCTCACCACCTCTCTCCCTCCTCCTCCCTCTCCCTCCCTCCATCTATCCTCCTCCCTCCCCCTCCCACTCCCTCCCTCCCTCTATCCTCCTCCCTCCTTCTCCTCCCCCACCACCTCTCATCCTCCTCCTCCCTCTCCCTCCCTCCCTCTATCCTCCTCCCTCCTTCTCCTCCCTCACCACCTCCCTCCTCCTCCCTCTCCCTCCCTCTATCCTCCTCCCTCCTCCTCTCCCTCCCTCCCTATATCCTCCTCCCCCCTTCTCCTCCCTCACCACCTCCCTCCTCCTCCTCCCTCTCCCTCCCTCCCTCTATCCTCCTCCCTCCTCCTCTCCTTCCCTCCCTCTATCCTCCTCCCTCCTTCTCCTCCCTCACCACCTCTCTTCCTCCTCCTCCCTCTCCCTCCCTCCCTCTATCCTCCTCCCTCCTTCTCCTCCCTCACCACCTCTCTCCCTCCTCCTCCCTCTCCCTCCCTCCCTCTATCCTCCTCCCTCCTTCTCCTCCCTCCCCCACATCTCTCCTCCTCACCCAAAGACAAACTCCAGCTCCCCAGAACTGTGTTGAAAGTCAAGCCTCAGTGAGGCGGCGTGTTGGGACTCAGAGTCTCCCTTGGGACAACAAGTGAGTCTCTGAGTCATTCAGTCACCGTGGTGACAGGATGAATACGCTTCATCAAACCTTGGATCAACCCTTCATTAAGTCTTGGGTTGGCGCTCTTCTTCTGGTCACTTCAAGATTCAACATGTTTTATGAGCCATTTTAAACCAGTTCAACAGAATGCTTCCTCCCCATTCCCTCCTGCAGTGTGTGTGTGTGTGTGTGTGAGTGTGTGTGTGTGTGTGTGTGTGTGTGAGTCTATTAGAGAGAGATATATGTGTGTGTGTGTGTGTGTGTGTGTGTGTGTGTGTGTGAGTCTGTTAGAGAGAGAGATATGTGTGTGTGTGTGTGTGTGTGTGTGTGTGTGTGTGTGAGTGTGTGTGTGTCTATTAGAGCGTTGGGTCCTCCTCCCTCCCTCCCTCCCCACTTCTCTCTCTCCTTCTCTTCTCTCCCCACCTCCCTCTATCCTCCTCCCTCCCTCCCTCCCTCCCTCCCCACTTCTCTTCCTCTTCCTCCTCCTCCCTCCCTCTATCGTCCTCCCACTCTCCCTCCCCACTTCTCTTCCTCTTCCTCCTCCTCCCTCCCTCTATCGTCCTCCCACTCTCCCTCCCCACTTCTCGTCCTCTTTCTCCTCCTCCCTCCCTTCCTCACCACCTCTCTTCCTCCTAGAGATGTGTGTGTGTGTGAGAGTGTGAGTGTGTGTGTGGGAGTTTGTGTGAGATATGTGTGTGTGTGTGTGTGTCTAGAGAGAGGTGTGTGTGTGTATAGAGATGTGTGTGTTTGTAACAGAGAGATATGTGTGTGTGTGTGTGTTGAGCACCAGTCCAAACACCTACACCACACACACACCTGTGTCTCCTTTACCCTAATCATGTTGGCCTTAAGGTGGTGGATTCACGCCCCCTAGTGGTGCAATAACAGATATTAATAAAACATGGCTTTGATAAGCAGCCTCATATCTTAAGATGTATTAATCATTTTTCAGACAGCTTCATACAAAGATACTGACAGTGAACACATGTAAGTGTGTGTGTATGTACATAAATGTGTGTGTGTACTTCTTTATGTTTGTGTGTATGTGTGTGTCTGTACACTGTATATGTGTGTGTGTGTGTGTGTATAAATGTGTGTGTGTGTACTTCTTTATGCTTGTGTGTATGTGTGTGTGCCGTGTCTAATTGCTAATCCCCTCACCTGGGGTCTATAGACCCTGGCTGTCCCGTTCCCCCGGGGTTAGGTCGTAGGTCGTACTGCACGTCACACGTTGTTCACGTTACGTCGGACATTCTGGACAGAATCACCACGCTGATGTCCCGGAGATCCAGAACCAGCCTGTCCCGCGTCACCCGCCTGTCTCGCGTTACTCCGGTCTATACAAGCTCCCCGGTCATTAGAATTTTATAATTACCTGTCTGGTACCTGTCGCTACTCGACCTCCCGGTACCCAGACTCCTCCCCCGTCCCGGACTACTCGCCGGTCTACTACCTGCCGGTACTCCGCGGATTGACCTCCCGGTACCCAGACCCCTGGACTGTCCCTGATCTCTCTTGTGTTGTGTTTGAGTTGTGTTGTGCTTTAAATAAAGCTTTATGTTATAGCTCCACTGTCTTGGTCTGCGTTCTGGGTCCCACCCAACAATCCCACTCCTGACATATTTAATGAACAACAAAACGAACAAGAACGATTGAGCAAAACCTCGTTAGCCGCAAAAATCTAGGCTATTACAAAACCCCTGTAACATCTGTAGTCCGTTTTAACATAGGCGACATGGCATCACATTGACCCTGTAGGCTACCAGGCAACTTTTTGCTTTCTCCTTCATTTCATTGCGGCAAAGTCCTCTGCTGCCGAGCTGAAATCAAAGGTGTCAAAAGCTTGCAATACGCATAAGTCATCACTCTCTCCTCCTCCAGACGACTCCGCAGTGATGTTTTCAAACCATTCTGAGGGAGAAGCCCCTCTCTGCTGGCACGCTTGACACGGGCAGAACACATGCAATTTGAGCCTGTGGGGCCCAGCTCGCTGAACTCAGAAATTAGCACTTGGCAAGCTGTCGCAAACATTAAAGCCCCATAGCCGTGGAGCGCTAACATTAAAGCCCCATAGCCGTGGAGCGCTAACATTAAAGCCCCATAGCCGTGGAGCGCTAACATTAAAGCCCCATAGCCGTGGAGCGGCCATCACTGCACCTGCATCTCGTCGGGCGCGCTTGACGTCATGAGAGGAGCGGCAGCTGATTGGTCACTTCATTCGGTCACTTCATGACCAAAACCCAACATTATTCCCTGACATTTTGACCGGCAGGTTTTTAAATTACCGTTTTTTATCATTTTTACCCGCTAAAAACCGGTAAATACTGGCTAACGGAAACCCTGATACATATATATATATATCAGGGTTTCCGTTAGCCAGTATTTACCGGTTTTTAGCGGGTAAAAAAAAACAACCCTTGTAGCCTACAGATAAATGATACCTCTATGCTCATACAATGTCATGGCTAGATTCCACTTTCCTCAGGGTCAACTGTACTGGACCCTGCAGCTGTCTCTCTTTCCTCAGGGTCAACTGTACTGGACCCTGCAGCTGTCTCTCTTTCCTCAGGGTCAACTGTACTGGACCCTGCAGCTGTCTCTCTTTCCTCAGGGTCAACTGTACTGGACCCTGCAGCTGTCTCACTTTCCTCAGGGTCAACTGTACTGGACCCTGCAGCTGTCTCTCTTTCCTCAGGGTCAACTGTACTGGACCCTGCAGCTGTCTCACTTTCCTCAGGGTCAACTGTACTGGACCCTGCAGCTGTCTCTCTTTCCTCAGGGTCAACTGTACTGGACCCTGCAGCTGTCTCTCTTTCCTCAGGGTCAACTGTACTGGACCCTGCAGCTGTCTCTCTTTCCTCAGGGTCAACTGTACTGGACCCTGCAGCTGTCTCTCTTTCCTCAGGGTCAACTGTACTGGACCCTGCAGCTGTCTCTCTTTCCTCAGGGTCAACTGTACTGGACCCTGCAGCTGTCTCTCTTTCCTCAGGGTCAACTGTACTGGACCCTGCAGCTGTCTCTCTTTCCTCAGGGTCAACTGTACTGGACCCTGCAGCTGTCTCTCTTTCCTCAGGGTCAACTGTACTGGACCCTGCAGCTGTCTCACTTTCCTCAGGGTCAACTGTACTGGACCCTGCAGCTGTCTCTCTTTCCTCAGGGTCAACTGTACTGGACCCTGCAGCTGTCTCACTTTCCTCAGGGTCAACTGCATAAGAAGAACATCAGCAATCAATTAGATTACCAATATTATATCAATATCAAAATTCAGAAAGGAACTGCTTGTCTAATTCAGGCCTATACATGCAATAGTGAATTGGCCACACATCCTCTGTGTCCTTATTATTTAATATTAATATTATTTAATATTATTATTTAATATTATTATTTAATATTATATCATTTAACTTGGAATATCATGAGCATATGACTCTAACCTAATGCATCTAACTTTATGCACAATATAATAGTCTGGCCAGCCCTGCAGCCCGTTCTCGGTTCTGATTGGCTCTCTAGGTTGGCATTCTAGCTTCTGACTGGCTGTCCAGGTTGTCAATCCCAGCCGTGGTGGACATATACTAGTCGTAACATTGCTCAACGTTTTTCATGAGGGTTTTCTGAGTCAACTAATGCTAACCGTAACATAAATGAACACAGCCCTGCACTCTGAGCCTGTCATTATATGGTCTGTGGTTCCTCCTCCTCCTCCTCCTCCTCCTCATCATCACTGAGCCTGTCATTATATGGTCTGTGGTTCATCCTCCTCCTCCTCCTCCTCCTCCTCCTCCTCCTCCTCCTCCTCCTCCTCCTCCTCCTCCTCCTCCTCCTCCTCCTCCTCCTCCTCCTCCTCCTCCTCCTCCTCCTCCTCCTCCTCCGCCTCATCATTGGGCGGCAGTCTAGCTCAGGAGGTAGAGCGGGCGCCTCACAACCGGAAGGTTGCTGGTTCGATCCCCGGCTCTTCCTAGCAAAAACTGTGGAGGTGTCCTTGAGGAAGACCCTAACCCTAACTGCTCCCCGGGCGCTGTATGAATAGCTGCCCACTGCTCCTAATACTAGGATGGGTTAAATGCAGAGAACACGTTTCACTGTATGTCTTCATGTATGGGACCAATAAAGAGGATTCAATCCTCACGATTTGTTGTTTGTCACTGAGCCTGTCATTATATACCGGGTCTGTGGTTCATCCTCCTCCTCCTCCTCCTCCTCATCATCACTGAGCCTGTCATTATATACCGGGTCTGTGGTTCATCCTCCTCCTCCTCCTCCTCCTCCTCCTCCTCATCATCACTGCGACTGGGAGCCCTTCTACTAAGCAGCTCTGTGAGTTTAGAACATTTTACAGCATCTTCCTGTAGCAATTTTCGTTTTTTTATTCTAGCTTTTTCAGCCCCACCCTTTCTTTTTCACTGTTCTCCATCTTGTCTTTCTCAATTTGGCTAACTTACTGATCATTAATCAAACCAAGCTAGAGAGTCTGATGAGTGGACCTCTGACCTCTGACCCTCGCGGCCTCGCCCTCTGTCCAATGGGAAGAGACGACTCATCTCTCCCGGCCCTTCAGTTCATCTATTAGCCTACTTTCAAAAACATAAGATTGACAACCTATCAGTAGCCCCGTTTACATGGAATTTTTTTCCGATGGTATCCGATCACTGAATAAAGCGATCCACGTCCACTCGTATTCATGGGCCAAGCATTAAGCTGATTGCAATGTCACCGGTACCGGAGTGGGCCGATCGGAGTGGCTTGACCGGCCCACTCCGACCGGCCCACTCCGATCGGCCCACTCCGATCGGCCCACTCCGACCGGCCCACTCCGATCGGCCCACTCCGGTACCGGCCCATCGGGATTCGTCCCCAACGTCCCGATGGCCGGTCCTCCACTGAACCTCACCCTGGGTTTCACACTGATTTGTTTCTCCTTAGAAAACCAGAAATGCTTTTATAAGTAATGCTTTTACAGACTCAATTAATTTGTGGGGAACCTACAGTATAATTTGGAAAGCCAATATTTACCACATACTGTATAAACCAAAGAAAACAGCTGTATCTGAACTGGACCATGTACAAACATGAACCATGTGGATGTGGAAAGCTAGTGTTCAGTTAAGCTTATCCTTCTCAATGGTGCTATGTGTTTTTTGTGTTTACAATTATCAATAGGAACAAACGTTAATCGGTATCCCAGTGTTACGGCATGTAGTGCCTCCGGGTGGCGCTGTGGGCCTTGTTCCCTGCTACAGGTCAGAGCCCCGCTCTAGCACCAGGACCAGGAGTTTTGTTTGGTATAAAGGCTCCCAGTTTGTTGCAGCTCACCCTCTTGTTTAGTTTGACACCCTCACAGCGTGCACGCCACTACGGTGGTCGGTCACATAGGTAACTCATTGTTAAATACCCTAGGTTAGAGGGGGTATGCCACCAATGTACGTTTTGCTAGAGTAGTGTGTTTGGTCAACTGCTTGTTTCCACTGCTGCTACCAGTAGTTGCCAGAGGGCAATAGGCCTATATCACGGTAGATTACAACTAATGATGGGCAAATGAAGCTTTTGTGAAGCACTGAACGACTTAAGCCAATTGTTTCTAAAATAGGTTCATTACTCGAAGCTTCAGTTAGTGACCTCTCCTGGCAAAGTGCAAGGCTGCAGTGGATTTACCTTTGCTTTGAAACTTCTTTGATGGACACACACTAAGACTGAATAGCATGTTCTATCGACAAATAAAGATTGATGAATGTGTGTATTGTGTTATTGAGGAGAGAGCGCTGGTAAAATATGACATATGTTGGGTGTGCTTGTGTAACTGGCAGATGGGGAACACTAAAGATTTAGGTATTAAGGTACATTATGTTTCTTTTTTTGCTCACAACTTCTCCACATTTTGAGAAAATTCGCTCGCAAGGAACTGACGATGCTGGCTCCATAAATGATCCAATACAAACGCAATACCAACAACTCAACAACAGCAATAACAAACCGACTACGACAACCCACCAACTGTGCATTGTTTAGAGCGGTTATAAAGGGTTGAGGCGCTCACATGCAAAATAGTTTCAACCTGTCACCTGTCAGAATCGAGAATCACCTGATTGCACCGCGAACCAACCATGTGATTCATTCAGGCAACGAATCAGTCGCTGCTTCGGACGTCATATGTCACGTGATTTTTGTTTGCACCAAAGCAAGCTTAAAAGCAGTGCTTCTATGGAATTGTAGTTCAGTGTTTGGAGCACGTACCGAAGCTTCAGTGTCAAACTGCCGTCACTACCTTTGGCCAAGTGTGATGCCTGAAGTTCCTGTTAACCTGGAGGGGTGTGTGTTGTTCCCCCCTGGCCCTGCTTAGTACTTTAATACTAATCATACGGAGCAGTGGTAAGTTCATAATTATCTAAGTTAAAATATTTAAATATTTACTTCTGTATTGTAATGTAATGTGCAATGTCTTTTTCCTACTAAGTGTTATCAGCTGCTGTTTTGCTACAGGTAGATTTTTGTTTCAATTTAGTTTTGCTGTCTTATATTTAGGATTTTAGTGTATTTTACGGTTTGTTTGGACCAACTGGATAATTGTTTCTTCTGCTTTATACTCATGTGTTGTTTCTTTGCCCCTTGTAGTGGAGTTGGAGCCAGCTAGTGGTGGAGGCACACAGTCTGATTCCCTTCACGGCTTGTAGTGGTAGGAGCACTAGTGAGTGATGGTTTGCAGTGAGCACCGGTGGTGGGTAAGGGGGACACAGCCCTGTTAGACTGCCTCCCCCTGGCCGGTGGTGGGTAAGGGGGACGCAGCCCTGTTAGACTGCCTCCCCCTGGCCGGTGGTGGGTAAGGGGGACGCAGCCCTGTTAGACTGCCTCCCCCTGGCCGGTGGTGGGTAAGGGGGACAAAGCCCTGTTAGACTGCCTCCCCCTGGCCGGTGGCGGGTAAGGGTGTCACAGCCCTGTTAGACTGCCTCCCCCTGGCCGGTGGTGGGTAAGGGGGACACAGCCCTGTTAGACTGCCTCCCCCTGGCCGGTGGTGGGTAAGGGGGGGACAGCCCTGTTAGACTGCCTCCCCCTGGCTGCCATCTGCCCACTCCCCTTTTCCCCTCATTGATTTTAGTCATTTCCTATATAAAGTGTTTTTACCAAGAATAAACAAATAAATGTGATTGACACTTTGAAATAAACTGTTCAACTGTTTCATTATAAATGAACCATGTCTCTGTCTTGTGTCAGTCATGAACTTGTAGAGCCTTCTTATTTCTGAGGTGTAGATTAAATCTCTCCTGGGGTGAAATCCCCCAGGTGGCGTTGTCAGGCATTTGGTATTTGGGAGGCTCTGCCTTTAAGAACGACCACCCCCCACACATGCATCCACTGTTCAGTAATGATCAACAACAGACAGAACCCTAGCAGCCTACTTCCTATACAAGTTAATATAACTAAAGATATATTAATGTCACGTAATATTCATAACTCCTAAACCCCAAATAAGATCTATGTTTCTATGTAGGCCTTCCATGACTCTTTAGTCTCACTTAACCATCATGCTTTAACATCCAGGGCCGATGCATTTAAACATCACAAGTCTATTAAGAATCAAACCTTTAATCACCTGAGAAGTCGTGTATCACAGACTGACCCTGATATCCTGGGGTTGTTCAAAGGGTGATTAACTCTTAACCAGTTGTTACATCAGCTAATCGGTGGTTAACTTTTAACTCCTGGTTAACTCGGGTTGTTCAAAGAGTGTTTAGTGGTCAACCTGTGATTAACCAGTGGTTAACTTTAACCACTGGCTGAAGGTGTATTAAACTATGATTAAGACATGTCTAGTGGTTCTTGTTTAGCTTTTACCCAACTTTTTGCTGCTCCACAACATGAATCAACATCGCTAGAGAAGATACCATCAAGAAAGACAACAATTGTTGTGTCAAGAAAGACACAACAATTATCATATATACAACACATAAATCGAACTAATAAATATATTAACACTTTATTTTAAATCTCTATTGAGTGTTTCCCTGCTCTCCTCTACCAGCTCTGAGTCACGGCCGGGTGGAGGTGGGACCCTAAAGCAGGAAGAACAGAACGCCAGATGGACTGATATTTATTTTAAATTGTTTAACGACTGCTTAACTAGTGATTAGTAAAACACTTGCCTAATCACCCTTTGAACAACCCACATTTAACCACTGGTTAACTAACCACTGATTAAGAAATATAATGACTGATAATATGATGATTAAGACTTAACAACTCTTTGATCAACTCTTTGATCAACCAACCCCAGATAAAACATTCTAGTAACCGGATAAAACATTATAATAACAGATCAAATATAATAACAGATAAAACATTCTAATAAAGTGTTGATGTTAAGGATGGCTCTTCCTCATACGTTGCACTGGGAGAGAAGTCGTTGGGACGGAGACAATGAACTGTTTAGCCCTTGGTCAAGGTTTATCTTGCTCTGCTCAGTGGAGCTAACTTAGAACACACACACCATCTGACCATCAGGTGAACACCCCCTCATTAACATACCACGCAAGCCTGCGTCCTTACTTAGCGCCTAACGCTTCAGTGCCTCACAGTGGTACAATAACAACACCGCATCCCCCCGTGAACTTGGGTATAGAATAGACACGATCTATATACATGTGACAACCGAGGACATATGTAGACCTGTCACTCAACACCCCACTTGTACTCAGGTTGCTGTACTCCAAACATGTCAACAAAACAACAAAGAGACAAACAAAACTCCAAAAACGATTCCTGCAAACGTCTTCAGTTTCATCTTAGTTGGAGGTGTTGTCATCATGTCTGCCACCATCTCTTCAGTAGGGCAGGACACCAGAGGTACTTTCCCATCACTTACAGTTGATCTAATGAAGTGGTACTTTATGTCCACGTGCTTACACCGCTGTCTGCCTACAGGGTTCTAGGGCGATGGTTCCCTGGTTGTCCTCATACTCTACTGTTTGTGTCTATTTGTAATCCTCCATACCCTCCAGTAACCGCTCTAGATATATACACTCTTGTATAGTTGAGGCCAGAGCCATGTATTCCGCCTCACAGGTGGAAAGTGCTACTGTAGGCTGCTTCCTACTCTTCATGAGACTAAAGAGCTGTTCTTACTGAGGCCTACACATTACATGACATTACAGTCATTTAGCAGACGCTTTTATCCAAAGAGACTTACAATAGTGTGTTTCAACAAAGGAAGGAAAGAGAACAACTCGTCACCAGAAGTCAAAAGTGCATTTCATTTCTAACACGTCTCCAATGACTGAACCAGCGCTCAGGTAGAAGTACAATAATTCAGACTAAAGTGTAAGGGACAAAGTACAATAAGTTGGCAAACAATATGAAACAATATTGTAGTGTTTATACCCTTATTATAATGTAAACACTGTCTTATGGTCCTCTATACATAGCAGTAGATGGTGTAGTGTATGTTTATAGCCTTATTATAATCTAAACACTGTCTTATGGTCCTCAATACCAAGCAGCAGATGGCTACATCATAATCTTCTGGTGAAGCCCAAGGCCCACTAGGTCATAGAGATGTGTTGAGATGTTCCAGTTATCGGCTGGTGTCCCTGTAGGCCCTTATAAGGGTACCTTTAGGGTGCCTTCAACGGTGTCCTATGGACGTACCGTGAGCCATAGCCGTAGGGAGTCGTGCCGTGGGGAACGTTTGACCAATAAGAATGAAGTGATGTCCAAGCCACGGAATGTGGGAGAACGTATATACTGGGTAAGAAGGAGAGGATCTTCAGTCTGACAATTGGCATGGCAGACTCCATCTTGCTGCAGTTGATTATCGTTATCCGGACCTCTGCAATTGATTCTTATCCATCTGAGTAGAAATTATTCTACAATGCTATTAGTATATTATATATATATTGTATATTATATATATAGTATATTAGTATAGCCCTTAGTCAGAGTTACAGGGTGGCTTTACATCTGATGATGAAACCAGAATCACATCTGGTTCTCCTTCCAGTCCGTTTGGTCACTTATTGGATAGAGAGAAATGGGGCTTTGATTTAGTCAATGTATATACTCTTTAGTGTATTGTTATGATGGTTATTATGAATATTATTGATGGTTGTTGGTTATCGTTTCCATCCCCCTCTCTGTGTTAAGGTTATTTTTCGGCTTCGTCCCAAACAGCAAAACAGGTTATTTGAAGCCAAACCAGGTTTGACTTGGGTTGTATTTTGGTGTTCAACAAACGCTCATCAAACTGGTTTCTTGACCCCAACAGAAGGAACTCTAAACGTAACGTTTGTTAAACGTTCTAATCGGGTGTTGAACGCAACGTTTAAAAACCAATTCTGAATCGGTGGCAACTTATACCAACTGTTACCAACACAATGTGAATGACACGGTCTAAACAGGTGTGAAACCCACCGTTCAATTAGGATTGTATCGGAGACATTCATCCATACAACACTTTAGATAAGATACATATTTACATTTGCATTTGTTTGTTTTGGTAGTATTTATTGTTTAGATAGTTAACATTTGTTTTATAAGTCAGACAGATATTTAGTTGTATATCTATTGTAGTAAATACATTTCCAAGCTACGACCACCTGATGGCGTTTTGGGGTTTGATTGAGCCTTCAATTGACTAAATGGTTGGGGTCTCCAGAGCCAAGAGCCTCCAGAGCGTCCATCCACGGTAGCTTATGGTCTGAGCTGCTCTGTAGTAACAGAGGGTGGGATGCCATTGCATTTACAGAAGGCTACACTAAAGGACTCAGCCCCCTTTAAATACACCAGTGCACTACAGCAACTCAGTTTTCCCCATGGTGTGGTACACATAACCACTATAAAACATTTAGCCAAACAAGAGCCTTACTAGTTTGGAACTTAAAGCAGTAACCTGTTTTAAGCCGTCTCACGTGTCGTGTTAGACTGTCCCTTTAACCGATAGCCTGTGTGGTGGTCTGTGTTGGGTTAGGGTTAGGGCCTGTGTGTGGTGGTCTGTGTTGGGTTAGGGTTAGGGTTAGGGTTAGGGTTAGGGCCTGTGTGTGGTGGTCTGTGTTGGGTTAGGGTTAGGGTTAGGGTTAGGGTTAGGGTTAGGGTTAGGGTTAGGGTTAGGGTTAGGGTGGTTAGGGTTAGGGTTAGGGTTAGGGTTAGGGTTATGGTTAGGGCCTGTGTGTGGTGGTCTGTGTTGGGTTAGGGTTAGGGTTAGGGCCTGTGTGTGGTGGTCTGTGTTGGGTTAGGGTTAGGGTTAGGGTTAGGGCCTGTGTGTGGTGGTCTGTGTGGGGCTGTTACTTCACTACATGGACACTGCTTTGACTACTAGGGTCACCTTGGAAATTGTCCAGTTGTGATAGACATGGTTTATCACTGGTGTACTGTGTGTACTGTGTGTACTGTCTGTGTGTACTGTGTGTCTGTAATGTGTGTGTGTGTGTCTGTACTGTGTGTGTGTGTGTCTGTGTATGTGTCTGTACTGTGTGTCTGTACTGTGTATGTGTCTGTACTGTGTGTCTGTACTGTGTGTACTGTGTGTGTATATATGTGTGTCTGTACTGTGTACTCTGAGTGTCTGTCTGTACTGTGTGTGTCTGTCAGTACTGTGTGTGTCACCACCCTCCTCTTCATCACTAACAACCCTCCTCCTCATCACTAACAACCCTCCTCTTTATCACTCACCACACTCCTCTTCATCACTAACCACCCTCCTCTTCATCACTCGCAACCCTCCTCTTCATCACTCACCACCCACCTCTTCATCACTCACGGCCCTCCTCTTCATCACTAACCACCCTCCTCTTTATCACGAACCACCCTCCTCTTCATCACTCACCACCACCCTCTTCATCACTCACCACCCTCCTCTTCATCACTCACCACCCTCTTCTTCATCACTCACCACCCTCCTCTTCATCACTAACCACCCTCCTCTTCATCACTCACCACCCTCCTCTTCATCACTCACCACCCTCCTCTTCATCACTCACCACCCTCCTCTTCATCACTAACCACCCTCCTCTTCATCACTCACCACCACACTCTTCATCACTCACCACCCTCCTCTTCATCACTCACCACCCTATTCTTCATCACTCACCACCCTCCTCTTCATCACTAACCACCCTCCTCTTCATCACTCACCACCCTCCTCTTCATCACTCACCACCCTCCTCTTCATCACTAACCACCCTCCTCTTCATCACTCACCACCACACTCTTCATCACTCACCACCCTCCTCTTCATCACTCACCACCCTATTCTTCATCACTCACCACCCTCCTCTTCATCACTAACCACCCTCCTCTTCATCACTCACCACCCTCCTCTTCATCACTCACCACCCTCCTCTTCATCACTAACCACCCTCCTCTTCATCACTCACCACCACCTCTTCATCACTCACCACCCTCCTCTTCATCACTCACCACCACCCTCTTCATCACTCACCACCACCCTCTTCATCACTCACCACCCTCCTCTTCATGACTAGTGTGACGAGTCTGGGTCGCTAGCAGTAAACACCTCCACCTTCAGAGAGCCCAAATCCACCTTCTCCAGGTGGCTTCTTTGAGGGAGAGGAGTAGGAGAGACACACCTCTGCTCTACCGTGACCAGATGGTGGCCACAGATGGCCACAACAACCATTGGGCTCTTACTACACCAGAGGGCTTTACCATCACATTTAGCTCCTTTTGAAAAGGACAACACATCATGTTCACCTCACTTGATTATGGAACACAACGTCATGAACACCAATCCAACATCATACTTTAATAACACTTCAAAAAAGGATTTAAAGGAAACAATCCCATGTGATTAATAATGCTTCAAAGAATCAAAGAAACAACATGAACATGTGATATTTAGCTGGTCAGACCATGAAAGAACATCCAATGCATGACTCCCTTTCAGCTCTGAGAACACATCTTCATCTCCACCACAAACATCATATTGAATACAACAGTCTTCTAGAACGTGTTAAAGAGAAAGTTCAAACATTTAAAACATTATATTGAATACAACAGTCTTCTAGAACGTGTTAAAGAGAAAGTTCAACCATTTAAAACATTATATTGAATACAACAGTCTTCTAGAACGTGTTAAAGAGAAAGTTCAACCATTTAAAACATCATATTGAATACAACCGTCTTCTAGAACGTGTTAAAGAGAAAGTTCAACCATTTAAAACATCATATTGAATACAACCGTCTTCTAGAACTTGTTAAAGAGAAAGTTCAACCAGTTTTTTGCGAACCTTTTAAAAAGAGAAGTTCATGAATTTTTAGCGATCAAAATGAACAACAGTCAAAAGTTGAACAGTCTTTAAATCCCTGGGGTCCATCCGTGACCCAGTGGTAGGACCCATGGTGGTAGATCACCTCCTCTGACCCCTGACCTCTGAAACTGCTCTCTGGCCATTTGGGGCCTTAAGAGAGAACCCCCCCTCACCCCCATGTGTGTGTGTCTGTATAGTGTATACTATATGTGTGTGTGTGTGTGTATAGTGTATACTATATGTGTGTGTGTGTGTGTATAGTGTATACTATGTGTGTGTGTGTATAGTGTATACTATGTGTGTGTGTGTGTGTATAGTGTATACTATGTGTGTGTGTGTGTGTATAGTGTATACTATGTGTGTGTGTGTATAGTGTATACTATGTGTGTGTGTGTATAGTGTATACTATATGTGTGTGTGTGTGTGTATAGTGTTTACTATGTGTGTGTGTGTATAGTGTATACTATGTGTGTGTGTGTGTGTATAGTGTATACTATGTGTGTGTGTGTGTGTATAGTGTATACTATGTGTGTGTGTGTGTATAGTGTATACTATGTGTGTGTGTGTATAGTGTATACTATATGTGTGTGTGTATAGTGTATACTATATGTGTGTGTGTGTATAGTGTATACTATGTGTGTGTGTGTATAGTGTATACTATATGTGTGTGTGTGTATAGTGTATACTATGTGTGTGTGTGTATAGTGTATACTATGTGTGTGTGTGTACAGTGTATACTATGTGTGTGTGTGTATAGTGTATACTGTGTGTGTGTGTGTGTGTGTGTATAGTGTATACTATGTGTGTGTGTGTATAGTGTATACTATGTGTGTGTGTGTATAGTGTATACTATGTGTGTGTGTGTATAGTGTATACTGTGTGTGTGTGTATAGTGTATACTGTGTGTGTGTGTGTGTATAGTGTATACTGTGTGTGTGTGTGTGTGTGTATAGTGTATACTATGTGTGTGTGTGTGTATAGTGTATACTGTGTGTGTGTGTGTGTGTGTATAGTGTATACTGTGTGTGTGTGTGTATAGTGTATACTATGTGTGTGTGTGTATAGTGTATACTATGTGTGTGTGTGTATAGTGTATACTGTGTGTGTGTGTGTGTGTATAGTGTATACTGTGTGTGTGTGTCAGGGTTTCCGTTAGCCGGTATTTACCGGTTTTTAGCGGGTAAAAAATAAATAAAATAAAAATTAATTAATTTAAAAAAAGCTGTCGGGACCGACAAGAAGAAATCCTAGTGGAAACCCTGGTGTGTGTGTGTGTGTGTGTGTGTGTGTGTGTGTGTGTGTGTGTGTGTGTGTGTGTGTGTGTGTGTTGCTACAACGGACACAGAGACACTGAGGAACCATAACCCCTTAACCCAAACCCAGGGAGGAGGTCCTCCTGGGTGAATGTGGACTGGAAGGTGTGGATGAGTGTCAGTGTGTCTGAGGACCCTCCTCCATCTGGGGACACTCTGTAGAAGGAGAGAGAGCCAGCAGGTCGGTCCACATACACTCCTACTCTGTTAGAGGGGGGGAGACCTATGACTGTTTCACTACCGTTGTACCAGACATTGTAACCATCATCATGACAATCAAGACTCCAGGACTTGTTGTTGAATCCAAGCTCGCTGTCACCACCCCGTCCTCTCCTAGTGATTCCTCTGTATGTCACTGCTATATCAACACCTCCTTTCCTCTCCACCTCCCAGTAACAGCGGTCAGTCAGACTCTCTCTACACAACACCTGGGACCAGGAGTCAAATCTCTCTGGGTGATCAGGATACTTCTCCTCCTCTCTAACCCCCGTCACCTTCCTGTTGTCCTCAGACAGAGAGAGTCCTCTGTGGGCTGTGTTTGGGTCCAGTGTGAGTTCACACGCATCTGATGGAGAACAAGACATGATTAGTCTGCTGAACTGTTGTTGTTGTTCCTAGAAACTGAGGCCAGACTGTAGTTTGTGTTCTCCTGATGTTCTCAGTCCCTCAGCGTCACCACATGGGCTCTGTGTGTGTCATCAATATATTAGTAGTATCAGGATTATTATGTTCTCATGTCTTACATAACAATCAGAATAATAATTATATTATTATTGGATTTATATAATATTATTAATAATAATAACAACACTTATAATAATAATAGTAATAATAATAGTAGTATAAATAATACTATTAATATAAATATTTGTATTAAGAATAATAAAATAATAATATTCATAAATATATTACATTATAGTAATCATTATTCAAAACAGTAATCATTTATTCTTCAATGGTCCTTATTTTAACCATAAGGATGATGATTATTGTTATAATATAATATTAAATACACACTAATATTAAAGGGAAAGCTGCTCCGTTTGGGTCTCAAAACGTGTTTTGTATTGATGAGATCCATCCTGTTCATTCCCAGCAGGACGTCACCTCCTGCTGTGTGGATGGACCTTCCATCTAAAGAGTGAGTGTGTGTTGTGATGACTCAAACTAAACAGACACTCACACTTCTTTAGAGCTGGTTTCAGCCTCCATCCTCCACCGTGCTCCACCCTGGGGGGAACAAAGAGAGAGCAGTTGAAACATTCACACTCATGATCTGCTGGATCATCACTTTGTACACAACATGAGTTACAGCCGCCTTGGTAAACCACTTCATCTAGCGGCTGGTTGAATCCTTGTAGGAGACACGGTCCCTGAGAGGTGAGCTGTCCTCTCCGTACCTGAGAGTGTCCAGTCTCCAGCGTGGATCCTCCAGTCCAGCAGAGAGCAGCGTAACTCCTGAGTCTCCTGGGTGATTGTAGCTCAGGTCCAGGTCTCTCAGACGGGAGGGGTTGGAGCTCAGAGCTGAGGCCAGAGAAGCACAGCCTTCCTGTGAGACCAGACAGCCAGACAACCTGCACACACACACACACACACACACACACACACACACACACACACACACACACACACACACACACACACACACACACGTGTTAATGTTAATGACAATGTTATGATAGTGTAATGCTAATGACAATGTTATGATAGTGTAATGTTAATGACATGTTATGACAGTGTAATGTTAATGACATGTTATGACAGTGTAATGTTAATGACATGTTATGATCTTAAGAGAGTGTGTAGAGCTGCAGAACGGACATGGAGAAAAACTAAACTAGAGATTCACCGCAGTATTTTTAAGGAGCATATTACTACATATAACAAGGCTATTTGCTCTGAGAGAAGAGTCCACTTTTCAAGGATCATTGCAGAGAATGGCGGCAATTCCAGGGTATTATTTTCAACCATTGATCATCTATTAAATCCCGCGCCAGCCTCTGACATCCTCAGCCTAGCCTCTGTCTTAAAATGTGAGGAATTTGCACAATTTTTTAACAATAAAGTAACCATCATTAGAGCTGGTATCGTCAGACATACCAGCGATACACACGATTTGCCTTGTAACAGACCAGCAACTTTGAGGAATTTTAGTAACATTTCTGAACCAGAACTTCATAAAATTGTAACACAGAGTAAATCTTCAACTTGTAGTCTTGACCCTGTCCCCACAAAGTTTTTTAAAAATGTTTTTAATAGTCTCTCTGAATCAGTTCTTAAAATAATTAATACATCCCTCGAGACTGGAATTTTTCCCAATGCGTACAAAACGGCTGTTGTGAAACCGCTATTAAAGAAATCAAATTTAGATTATAATGCCTTAAGTAATTATAGGCCTATTTCCAACTTACCTTTTATGAGTAAGATACTTGAAAAAGTAGTTTTTAATCAATTAAATAACTTTTTAAATGAAAATGGTATCTTAGAGAAATTCCAGTCCGGTTTTAGATCTAATCATAGTACAGAAACGGCTCTGATTAAAGTAACAAAAGATCTTAGACTTAGTGTTGCTAATGGCAGGGTCTCAGTTCTTATCCTTTTGGACTTGAGCGCTGCATTTGATACACTTGACCATAGCATACTAATTCACAGATTGGAAAACTGGGTTGGATTATCTGAATGTGCATTAAACTGGTTTCGAACATATTTTACAGAGAGAAATTTTTATGTTAGTTTGGGTGACTTTGTATCCGAGAAACATGACATGTCCTTTGGTGTTGCACAGGGAAGCTGTCTTGGTCCCCTTCTGTTTTCATTATACACCTCTAGGAGACGTTATCAGAAAACACAATGTTGATTTCCATAGCTATGCTGACGACACACAATTGTATATCTCTGTTGAGCCAAATGATCCAAATGCTTTATGCTCCTTGACTACCTGTCTGTCTGCAATTGATCAATGGATGAGCGATAATTTTTTAAAACTTAATGAAGACAAAACAGAAATACTTTTAGTAGGCCCTAAAGCCAAAAGGGAATCACTTTTTAATGGGTTAGGAAGTTTGGCCCGCCAGAATAAATCGGAAGTAACTAGCTTAGGTGTAATTTTAGACTCCGAACTGCCTTTTTCCATCTACGAAATATTGCTAAGGTTCGACTGTTTTTAACCCAACAGGATGCTGAGAAGTTGATACATGCTTTTATTTCAAGTAGATTGGACTATTGCAATGCTCTTTTTACTGGTCTTCCTAAAAAATCAATAGACAAGCTACAGCTAATTCAGAACTCCGCTGCTAGACTTTTAACAAAAACAAGGAAGAGAGAGCATATTACTCCAGTTTTAGCTGCATTGCATTGGCTCCCTGTATCTTTTAGAATTGATTTTAAAGTCCTTCTTCTTGTTTTTAAAGCTCTTAACAATTTAGCACCCTCGTACATTTCTGATCTCCTGTCTTTTTATGTCCCCTCACGAGCCCTAAGGTCCTCCACAGCTGCTCTTTTAAAGGTTCCTGGGGTGCCCAAAGGGAAAATTGGGGCATCTGCTTTTAATTTCTATGCACCACAGCTGTGGAACACAATCCCAAAAACATATTAGAGAGGCTGGCTCAGTGGACATCTTTAAACGACAGTTGAAAACATACCTTTTTAATATTGCTTTTAATTAGCAACTCTTTTTTATTTTATTTATTTTTAATCATTGATTTTATCCATTTTCTTTGCTTGTGATTTTAGACTATGTGTTTACTTTATGTTCTTTTCCTTAATCTGTTATTATTCATTGTTTTATCTTTCTTTTATCATGTAATGTGAAGCACTTTGGGCTGCATATTGTATGAAAAGTGCTATATAAATAAAGTTATTATTATTATTATTATTGAAATATACAAATTTGCGTGCGTTTTTTGTAAAAAAAAGTCTGCGCTTGTGTGTGTGTGTGTGTGTGTCTGTGTGTGTGTGTGTGTGTGTGTCGATGACACTGCAGACACCTCGTACCAGAACGGGCAAATCAAAACAACACACACACACACACACACACACACACACACACACACACACACACACACACACACACACTTACACACACACACGTGTCCAGTGTCTTTCTGCGTTGTGTTGTGCTGATGAATGAATGAAGAGTCTGACAACCTCTCTCATATGTTGTGTATTTCATCTGACAACACAACATAATAAATAACTCCGTCAGGAAACACGTTCAAATCAGCTCCTATACAAACGACCCAATGATCTAATGATGACTAGACATATTAAACCAACCAGCAGACATGAAGGTGGACAAAGATGGACACACACCTCTTACCTGTTCTACTGAATACACACTTTGTACTGAGAAGGCCTCTATTCTACTGAATGCATAATGTACTGAAATTACAAGATACAAGATATCTATTTACCATTTGTAACAAGTACATTGGAATGCTTGCTCCCCATTCCCTCCTGCAGTAAACATCTCCAAAAACAATACCATAAAAATAATACCTATATTCTATTATACCTATAATTGTACCTCTACCTTGTAACTCTAACAATAAACCGGATTCCTCGCCAACCTGTGTCCTCGTCTTCGGGAGGAGCCCTCAAGCAGCCATGTTAATGGCTGGTGGCAGCGTGGTCCGCTTCATTGGCTCCAATGTAGCGGACCACGCTGCCACCAGCCATTAACATGGCTGCTTGAGGGCTGTGAGCCTTGATGAACAACCACCCACAGGTGTGCAGCCTCACCGGCCAATCAGTCCAACTCGGCTATTGGTGAGGCTTCTTAAAGCAGCATCCACACACACTCCACATGTACCTTTTATTATCAATACATATTGTACTGAGAATGTACTGATTCAACTGAATACATATTGTACTGAGGATGTACCTATTCTACTTAATACATATTGTACTGAGGATGTACTTCTTCTCAATACATATTATACAGAAAAGGTACTTATTCTACTGAATACATATTGTACTGGGAATGTACCTATTCTACTTAATACATATTGTACTGGGAATGTACCTTGCACATACCATGTCTACTTCCATGCATTGAGGAGATCCAGATGTTGGAATAAGGCCATCTCCATCACAAAGGTCAGCAACCACCCTGGGCACCATCTCTTCTCCCCATACGGTCCGGTGGCCGGTTCTGCAGCATCCATACAAGGACTACTGCTAGGTGTGCTGCCACTTTTAAATGCTTGTTGCACAATTCAACACATGAATAAATTGTCCGTCAGTCACTATTGTTATTTTTATTGTGTACAGTATCGTTATAGTGTTGTGTAGTATAAGTATAGCATATAGTACAAAGGATAGCATATATATAGTGTTAAATTGTAGGGAATTCATACTGCGTGAGGGAATGGGGAGTAAGCATTTCATTGTACTTCTGTATTCTACAGAAAACATATTGTCCTGAGAATTTACCTATTCTACTGAATGCAGATTTGACTTAATAGTAACTATTTCTACTAATATATGTACCAATTCAACTGAATACATATTGTACTGTAAGGATGAACCTATTCTACTGAATACTTAGTGTATATATATATATATATATATATATATTTAGTACAAAGAGATGTACTGTACTGTAATGTACTAAATATGTTCTACAGTCTGTGAAATAAACCAGTCGATGGGAAATCTCCTCCTCTGCTTGTTTTGTTGTTGATCAGATTCAAGTCTGCACCGTTTGGAGGAAAAGTGCGACCCCTGGTGGTCAAAGTAGATCGT
>JANIIK010001023.1:195826-219304 GCA_027704905.1 Muraenolepis orangiensis
GCTAACTGCCAAAGCCTCGCTTTTTCCCCAGTTGACTCTTGCCGACGATAACAAACCAAAATTCTGTGTGATCTCCTTCATTGTATTAACGTCTTTCTGGTTATTCACAAAAATTATAACATCATCAGCATAAGCGGATAGTTTAAAAATACCACTGCACCCTGGGACGCAAACGCCTGCCAACTTGTGTCTTAAGTTGTGCAGAAGGGGTTCTATGGCCAGGGAGTACAGCATCCCTGACAGGCTACATCCTTGCCTCACACCCCTCTGCACTTTAAACGGGGCACTCAAGCCACCGTTAATCTTCACCATACTCTCAATGTCACGGTAAAGGATCTGGATCATGGCTATGAAACCAGGGCTGAAACCAAACGCCTGCAGCGTACGCCACAGGTATTGATGTTCAACCCGGTCAAAAGCCTTTTCCTGGTCTATGGAAATAAGACCAGTCTCTATTTCCAATGAACATGAGACTTCCAAAAAATCTCGAATTAACATGACATTATCCGTGATCAGCCTGCCGGGCACACAGTAAGACTGGTCCACATGGATGACCTCCGCCAACACCCTCCCCAATCTTGTAGCCAGCACCTTGGACAACAACTTGTAATCGGTACACAGCAGTGAGACTGGCCTCCAATTTTTCAATTATTGCAGATCTCCCTTCTTTGGCAGCAGCGTAACTACCGTCCTCCTGCAACTCAAGGGCAAACACCCTGTTGCCAGGCTGTCCATGAGTACTTCTAGCAGGTCCTCACCGATGACAGGCCAAAACGACTTAAAAAAGTCTGCCGGCAGGCCATCAATGCCTGGAGCCTTGCCAGCCTTCAGGGACTGTAGTGCCTCCTTTAGCTCCTCCGTAGAAAGCTCTTCCTCGAGGACTTTGTTGGCCTGGACCTGAGGAAGGCCCTCAAAAAAAGGCTGCTCACTCTCAGTGTGAGAGCTGACCTCACTTGTGTTCAAGCCTTTGTAGAAAGCTGCTGCATGTCTGCGTATTCCGTCCTGCTGGTTCACAGTTGTTCCATTTTCTGTGCACAGGGAGTGAAAGATTTTTCACTGCCCGTTCCTCCGTTCAAGGCTAAAGAAGTAGTGTGACGGGGCATCCATGTGCTTGCATTCATAAAGCGGGACCTGACCAGCGCCCCCTGTGCTTTGACGCCCAGCAGGCTGTTCAACGCTCTCTTTTTTGCTGTGAGTTCCTCAATATGGCCTCGATTTCCTGTGGACTCCGCCAAGGACTGCATGTCCACGATTCCAATCTCTAGTTCTGCACCGGCGACGGGCACCGCGGCGGCCACCGGGGGCTCCGCGGCGGCCACCGGGGGCCCCGCGACGGGCACCGCGGCAGACAACGGGGCCACCGCCCCGGCCACCCCGGCGCCTTCTTTCAACTGCGGACACAACCGCGAGAAATGACCCTCTAGTCCGCATTTAAAACATTTCTGATTCTCTGTTGTTGCAAAGACCGTATAATCAAAGTTTTCAACCTTGAATTTCATTACTAGGTCCAAATCGGCTTCGTTATTCTTTAGAATCATGAAGGTATTTCTCCTGAACGACAGGACGTGCTTTAGATGTGGGGACTTGCACCCTAGAGACACCATCCGGATGGGAGACACTAGAAGCCCATAGCGGCCCAGTTCTCTACCCAGCGCCTCGTTACTGAGGAACGGGGGAGCGTTAGAGATCATAACTCTCCTCGCCGAGTTAAACAGTGGCATGACCTGTGTGAACACATCGCGGATTGCGACTCCGCTTTCCACGACACTGTTCACTTTGTCTATACTTTCAAGAAAGAGAGAAATAGAGGGGAGAAGAAGAGAAAGAGAGAGAGCGAGAGAGAGAGCGAGAGAGAGAGAGATAGAGAGAGCGAGAGCGAGAGCGAGAGCGCGAGAGAGAGAGAGAGAAATAGAGGGGAGAAGAAGAGAAAGAGAGAGAGCGAGAGAGAGAGAGAAATAGAGGGGAGAAGGAGAGAGAGAGAGAGAGAGACAGAGAGACTCTGTCTTGGCAGGTCTGTCTGTGTGTGTGTTTCAGGGTGTGTCCCTGTGTGTGTGTGTTCTCAGTCAGTCTGTGTGTGTGTGTGTGTTTCAGGGTGTGTCCCTGTGTGTGTGTCCTCAGTCAGTCTGTGTGTGTGTGTGTGTGTGTCAGGGTATGTCCCTGTGTGTGTGTGTGTGTGTGTCAGGGTGTGTCCCTGTGTGTGTGTCCTCAGTCAGTCTGTGTGTGTGTGTGTTTCAGGGTGTGTCCCTGTGTGTGTGTGTGTGTCCTCAGTCAGTCTGTGTGTTTGTGTGTGTGTGTGTGTCAGGGTGTGTCCCTGTGTGTGTGTGTCCTCAGTGAGTCTGTGTGTGTGTGTGTGTCAGGGTATGTCCCTGTGTGTGTGTGTGTGTGTGTCAGGGTGTGTCCCTGTGTGTGTGTCCTCAGTCAGTCTGTGTGTGTGTGTGTTTCAGGGTGTGTCCCTGTGTGTGTGTGTGTGTGTCCTCAGTCAGTCTGTGTGTTTGTGTGTGTGTGTGTGTCAGGGTGTGTCCCTGTGTGTGTGTCCACTGAAGAGCCTCAGAGCCAGGAGCTGCAGGCCCCCAGCAGAGGCCTGCCCCCCAAGGGACCCCTGGACCCCTGGAGCCCCGGGGACCCCTGGAGCCCCGGGGACCCCTGGACTCCCGGGGACCCCCGGACCCCCAGGGACCCCCGGATCCCTGGGGACCCCCGGACCCCTGGACCCATAGGGACCTCCGGGATACCCCCAGGGACCCCTGGACCCCCGTGTGTTACTGTAGTATGTGTGTGTTACTTTAGAATGTGTATGTATATGTGTGTATATGTGTGTGTGTGTGTGTACGTGTGTTACAGCCCGAGACGTGTAAGCGCGTGCGCCCTTCGGGTAAAGGGGGATCCGTGTGCGCCGGATTAAGAACAGAGTCAACACAGGGGTCAAAGTGCAATAAGTGTATTGTGATAACAACTGTCTAACCTGTCCCGAAGACCTGGACCTTACCTATCCCAACCCCCGTAGGGACGTGCATGGACCTTACCTATCCCAACCCCCGTAGGGACGTGCATGGACCTTACCTATCCCAACCACTGTAGGGACATGATGGACCTTACCTATCCCAACCCCCGTAGGGACGTGCATGGACCTTACCTATCCCAACCCCCGTAGGGACATGATGGACCCCGGCCACCCCGGCGCCTTCTTTCAACTGCGGACACAACCGCGAGAAATGACCCTCTAGTCCGCATTTAAAACATTTCTGATTCTCTGTTGTTGCAAAGACCGTATAATCAAAGTTTTCAACCTTGAATTTCATTACTAGGTCCAAATCGGCTTCGTTATTCTTTAGAATCATGAAGGTATTTCTCCTGAACGACAGGACGTGCTTTAGATGTGGGGACTTGCACCCTAGAGACACCATCCGGATGGGAGACACTAGAAGCCCATAGCGGCCCAGTTCTCTACCCAGCGCCTCGTTACTGAGGAACGGGGGAGCGTTAGAGATCATAACTCTCCTCGCCGAGTTAAACAGTGGCATGACCTGTGTGAACACATCGCGGATTGCGACTCCGCTTTCCACGACACTGTTCACTTTGTCTATACTTTCAAGAAAGACCACCACAGCTCTGTTCATCCTTGCCGCGAATTTTACAGACCTGTAGCCAACGTTCTCCCCCACCGCCAAACTGCACTCCTCTACCGACACCTGAGCGGTGGGGGAGAGCCTCACGGCGTGCCGCCGGGACAGCTTCTCCCCCCCGCCCTCCTCCGGACTCACACCTGCGGGCATTCCGCCCGCCGGCCCGCTGATTGCAGAAACAATCACCAAACTCAAACCAAGATCCACGTACAGTAAAATAAAAACCAACTAACTACATGAACGGACAACACAAACGCTCACGCATGCGCACGAGAGAGAGAGAGAGAGAGAGAGAGAGAGAGAGAGAGAGAGAGAGAGAGAGAGAGAGAGATAGAGCGAGAGCGAGAGAGAGAGAGAGAGAGAAATAGAGGGGAGAAGGAGAGAAAGAGAGAGAGAGAAAGAGAGAGAGAGAAATAGAGGGGAGAAGGAGAGAGAGAGAGAGAGAGAGAGAGAGAGAGAGAGAGAGAGAGAGAGAGAGAGAGAGAGAGAGAGAGAGAGAGAGAGAGAGAGAGAGAGAGAGAGAGAGAGAGAGAGAGAGAGAGAGAGAGAGAGAGAGAGAGAGAGAGGGGAGAAGGAGAGAGAGAGAGAGAGAGAGCGAGAGCGAGAGCGAGAGCGAGAGCGAGAGAGAGAGAGAGAGAGAGAGAGAGAGAGAGAGAGAGAGAGAGAGAGAGAGAGAGAGAGAGAGAGAGAGAGAGAGAGAAATAGAGGGGAGAAGGAGAGAGAGAGCGAGAGAGAGAGAGATAGAGAGAGCGAGAGTGAGAGCGAGAGCGCGAGAGAGAGAGAGAGAAATAGAGGGGAGAAGAAGAGAAAGAGAGAGAGCGAGAGAGAGAGCGAGAGAGAGAGAGATAGAGAGAGCGAGAGCGAGAGCGAGAGCGCGAGAGAGAGAGAGAGAAATAGAGGGGAGAAGAAGAGAAAGAGAGAGAGCGAGAGAGAGAGAGAAATAGAGGGGAGAAGGAGAGAGAGAGAGAGAGAGACAGAGAGACTCTGTCTTGGCAGGTCTGTCTGTGTGTGTGTTTCAGGGTGTGTCCCTGTGTGTGTGTGTTCTCAGTCAGTCTGTGTGTGTGTGTGTGTTTCAGGGTGTGTCCCTGTGTGTGTGTCCTCAGTCAGTCTGTGTGTGTGTGTGTGTGTGTCAGGGTATGTCCCTGTGTGTGTGTGTGTGTGTGTCAGGGTGTGTCCCTGTGTGTGTGTCCTCAGTCAGTCTGTGTGTGTGTGTGTTTCAGGGTGTGTCCCTGTGTGTGTGTGTGTGTCCTCAGTCAGTCTGTGTGTTTGTGTGTGTGTGTGTGTCAGGGTGTGTCCCTGTGTGTGTGTGTCCTCAGTGAGTCTGTGTGTGTGTGTGTGTCAGGGTATGTCCCTGTGTGTGTGTGTGTGTGTGTCAGGGTGTGTCCCTGTGTGTGTGTCCTCAGTCAGTCTGTGTGTGTGTGTGTTTCAGGGTGTGTCCCTGTGTGTGTGTGTGTGTGTCCTCAGTCAGTCTGTGTGTTTGTGTGTGTGTGTGTGTCAGGGTGTGTCCCTGTGTGTGTGTCCACTGAAGAGCCTCAGAGCCAGGAGCTGCAGGCCCCCAGCAGAGGCCTGCCCCCCAAGGGACCCCTGGACCCCTGGAGCCCCGGGGACCCCTGGAGCCCCGGGGACCCCTGGACTCCCGGGGACCCCCGGACCCCCAGGGACCCCCGGATCCCTGGGGACCCCCGGACCCCTGGACCCATAGGGACCTCCGGGATACCCCCAGGGACCCCTGGACCCCCGTGTGTTACTGTAGTATGTGTGTGTTACTTTAGAATGTGTATGTATATGTGTGTATATGTGTGTGTGTGTGTGTACGTGTGTTACAGCCCGAGACGTGTAAGCGCGTGCGCCCTTCGGGTAAAGGGGGATCCGTGTGCGCCGGATTAAGAACAGAGTCAACACAGGGGTCAAAGTGCAATAAGTGTATTGTGATAACAACTGTCTAACCTGTCCCGAAGACCTGGACCTTACCTATCCCAACCCCCGTAGGGACGTGCATGGACCTTACCTATCCCAACCCCCGTAGGGACGTGCATGGACCTTACCTATCCCAACCACTGTAGGGACATGATGGACCTTACCTATCCCAACCCCCGTAGGGACGTGCATGGACCTTACCTATCCCAACCCCCGTAGGGACATGATGGACCTTACCTATCCCAACCACCGTAGGGACGTGCATGGACCTTACCTATCCCAACCACCGTAGGGACGTGCATGGACCTTACCTATCCCAACCACCGTAGGGACGGGCATGGACCTTACCTATCCCAACCACCGTAGGGACATGCATGGACCTTACCTATCCCAACCACCGTAGGGACGTGCATGGACCTTACCTATCCCAACCACCGTAGGGACGTGCATGGACCTTACCTATCCCAACCACCGTAGGGACGTGCATGGACCTTTCCTATCCCAACCACCGTAGGGACGTGCATGGACCTTACCTATCCCAACCACCGTAGGGACGTGCATGGACCTTACCTATGCCAACCACCGTAGGGACATGCATGGACCTTACCTATCCCAACCACTGTAGGGACGTGCATGGACCTTACCTATCCCAACCACCGTACGGACGGGCATGGACCTTACCTATCCCAACCACCGTAGGGACATGCATGGACCTTACCTATCCCAACCACCGTAGGGACGTGCATGGACCTTACCTATCCCAACCACCGTAGGGACGTGCATGGACCTTACCTATCCCATCCACCGTAGGGACATGCATGGACCTTACCTATCCCAACCACCGTAGGGACGGGCATGGACCTTACCTATCCCAACCACCGTAGGGACGGGCATGGACCTTACCTATCCCAACCACCGTAGGGACGGGCATGGACCTTACCTATCCCAACCACCGTAGGGACGTGCATGGACCTTACCTATCCCAACCACCGTAGGGACGTGCATGGACCTTACCTATCCCAACCACCGTAGGGACATGCATGGACCTTACCTATCCCAACCACCGTAGGGACGGGCATGGACCTTACCTATCCCAACCACCGTAGGGACGGGCATGGACCTTACCTATCCCAACCACCGTAGGGACGTGCATGGACCTTACCTATCCCAACCACCGTAGGGACGGGCATGGACCTTACCTATCCCAACCACCGTAGGGACGGGCATGGACCTTACCTATCCCAACCACAGTAGGGACGGGCATGGACCTTACCTATCCCAACCACCGTAGGGACATGCATGGACCTTACCTATCCCAACCACCGTAGGGACGTGCATGGACCTTACCTATCCCAACCACCGTAGGGACGTGCATGGACCTTACCTATCCCAACCACCGTAGGGACGTGCATGGACCTTACCTATCCCAACCACCGTAGGGACGTGCATGGACCTTACCTATCCCAACCACCATAGGGACGTGCATGGACCTTACCTATCCCAACCACCGTAGGGACGTGCATGGACCTTACCTATCCCAACCACCGTAGGGACGGGCATGGACCTTACCTATCCCAACCACCGTAGGGAAGTGCATGGACCATACCTATCCCAACCACCGTAGGGACGTGCATGCCATGAGGGTGACAAACAAAAGAGGGTGAGCTGCATAAAACTGGGAAACAACAAAAATAGCAGGTGGCGGTGATTAGTTGATTGGTGATTAGTTGATTGGTGATTAGTGGAGTCTGGATCCTGGTGCTGGAGCAGGGCGGGCTCTGACCTGTAACAGGGAACAAGGCCCACAGCGCCACCCGAAGGCACCACATGCCGTAACAGTGTGTGTGTGTGTGTGTGTGTGTGTGTGTGTGTGTGTGTGTGTGTGTGTGTGTGTTTCTATATGTGTGTGTGTGTGTGTGTGTGTTTCTATGTGTGTGTGTGTTCCTATGAGTGTGTGTGTGTGTGTGTGTGTGTGTGTGTGTGTTTCTATAAGTGTGTGTGTTTGCACTTCTATATATGTGTGGGTGTGGTCATGCATGCGTGTGTATTTCTATTGTCCTCATTGTGTCCAAGTGGTTGTACTTTCCTTCAGCTACAAGGCCGTCCTTGTTTAAAGACATCATCTTTTATCTGGACTCTACCAATGGTTTCACACGCCATACACGACATGAGAGACAGTAGGGTTCATGTTCTGTATTTATTAAGAGATATAGTCCTCAATAAGCACTCCTATCAAATTAAACCAATCACATCCGTAGGGTATTTCCATAGAACTGGACACAATGGGCTCTGGATCACAGGAAGATCATTATTAAAGAACACTATTCATATTGGAAGGTTTTCATGTAATGTTGTTTTATTCACCCTTTAAACCCGCAGCACGACTGTAATGACACGTAGATAATGTGTCCAGCTTTAATATAACTGCTTGTATATAATATATATATATGATATTATTAGAGCTGCGTGGTGTTGTAATGCTCTAGTGTCGCCAGCAGGGAGCAGCAGAACACAGCGATATACAGATATTAAAATACCAGTAAGAACCGTGAAGGGATTGGGTCATCGATTAAGAGCAGAGGTCGCTGTGAACCTTTGAGATAAAGAACAATGAACACATGAATGAACAATTGACTAAGAGCTCAATATGTAAGTCAATAACTAAATAATGAAACTGTTACATGAACTAAACATGTTGTCTCAGTGGCTGCGCTTCAAACCACCGCAATAAAACACAAAGGGAAGCTGTGTGTTGAGAACTGATCTATTGTGTTCTAATCTCTTCTGTTCTATCCTCTACTGTACATCTAGACATCTCCACCTCAGCCTGCAGTGGTTACCTGTGTGTTTAACTGGGAGTGTGTGTGTTTAACTGTGAGTGTGTGTGTGTGTGTGTGTGTGTGTGTGTGTGTGTGTAACTGTGTGTGTGTGTGTGTGTGTGTGTGTGTGTGTGTGTGTGTGTGTTTAACTGTGAGTGTGTGTGTGTGTCTGTGTGTTTAACTGTGTGTTTGTGTGTGTGTGTGTGTGTGTGTGTTAAACTGTGTGTTTGTGTGTGTGTGTGTGTGTGTGTCAGCATCATAAAGACATTGCCCACCCCAGCCACCAACTGTCCTCACTGTTACCGTCAGTCAGGCGATACCTCAGTATCAAGTGGTATCAAATAGACTCAGAGACAGCTTCACAGTCAGGCCATCAGGCTGCTGAACAAGGGCCTGTAGCATATAACAATGTATATTTTATTACATTGATTTATATATACATATTACTCTTTTCTGTGCTGAGAAACACACTGGTGAAGCTCAAGGCCCACTAGGTCATAGAGATGTGTTGAGATGTTCCAGTTATCGGCTGGTGTCCCTGTAGGCCCTTATAAGGGTACCTTTAGGCTGCCTTCAACGGTGTCCTATTGACGTACCGTGAGCCATAGCCGTAGGGAGTCGTGCCGTGGGGAACGTTTGACCGATAAGAATGAAGTGATGTCCAAGCCACGGAATGTGGGAGAACGTATCTACTGGGTAAGAAGGAGAGGATCTTCAGTCTGACAATTGGCACGGCAGACTCCATCTTGCTGCAGTTGATTATTGTTATCCGGACCTCTGCAATTGATTCTTATCCATCCGAGTAGAAATGATTCTACAATAGTATTAGTATATTATATATATATATATAGTATATTATATATATAGGATATTAGTATAGCCCTTAGTCAGAGTTACAGGGTGGCTTTACATCTGATGATGAAACCAGAATCACATCTGGTTCTCCTTCCAGTCCGTTTGGTCACTTATTGGATAGAGAGAAATGGGGCTTTGATTTAGTCAATGTATATACTCTTTAGTGTATTGTTATGATGGTTATTATGAATATTATTGATGGTTGTTGGTTATCGTTTCCATCCCCCTCACTGTGTTAAGGTTATTTTTCGGCTTCGTCCCAAGCAGCAAAACAGGTTATTTGAAGCCAAACCAGGTTTGACTTGGGTTGTATTTTGGTGTTCAACAAACGCTCATCAAACCGGTTTCTGGACCCCAACAGAAGGAACTCTAAAAGTAACTTTGTTAAACGTTCTAATCGGGTGTTGAACGCAACGTTTAAAAACCAACGCATCTGACACCCATTCTGAATCGGTGTCAACTTATACCAACTGTTACCAACCAGAACACAATGTGAATGACACGGTCTAAACAGGTGTGAAACCCACCGTTCAATAAGGATCGTATCGGAGACCTATTTCACACGTTTAACGGAGGTGCTGGTGTGGGGTCATTTAACACCCAATAGCGATGTGTTGGAAACGTTTCATAAACCTGTTTCCTCCACATGTGGACAGATGCTTAAGCAATGGCATGATGTCTAATGGACAGCACCAGGTCCATCTGGTGAGTTCTGATGAACAGATCACAGATGAACACTCTTGTTGGTGCAGATAGAATAGAACTAGAGGTGATCACACTGGGCTGTTGCAAAGGGCTTGGTGACTAAGGAGCATTTGGTTAGAAATGTTCTTTTAGAGTCTAAAGTTATTGTAGCTACCCAGTATAGACCTAGCTACACCGAGCTGACCGTGAAATAAGACATTCATCAATACAACACTTTAGATAAGATACATATTTACATTTGGACTGTTTGTTTTGGTAGTATTTATTGTTTAGATAGTTAATGTTTGTTTTATAAGTCAGATAGATATTTAGTTGCATATCTATTGTAGTAAATCCATTTCCAAGCTATGACCACCTGATGGCGTTTTGGGGTTTGATTGAGCCTTCAATTGACTAAATGGTTGGGGTCTCCAGAGCCAAGAGCCTCCAGAGTGTCCATCCACGGTAGGTTATGGTCTGAGCTGCTCTGTAGTAACAGAGGGTGGGATGCCATTGCATTTACAGAAGGCTGCACTAAAGGACTCAGACCCCTTTAAATACACCAGTGACCTACAGCAACTCAGTTTTCCCCATGGTATGGCACACATAACCACTATAAAACATTTAGCCAAACAAGAGCCTTACTAGTTTAGAACTTAAAGCAGTAACCTTTGTTAAGCCGTTTCACGTATCGTGTTAGACTGTCCCTTTAATCGATAGCCTGTGTGGTGGTCTGTGTTGGGTTAGGGTTAGGGTTAGGGTTAGGGTTAGGGTTAGGGTTAGGGTTAGGGTTAGGGTTAGGGTTAGGGTTAGGGCCTGTGTGTGGTGGTCTGTGTTGGGTTAGGGTTAGGGTTAGGGTTAGGGTTAGGGTTAGGGTTAGGGTTAGGGTTAGGGTTAGGGTTAGGGTTAGGGTTAGGGTTAGGGTTAGGGTTAGGGTTAGGGCCTGTGTGTGGTGGTCTGTGTTGGGTTAGGTTTTGGGGACTGTAGGCTCAGCACCGTAAGGCGCTGGGCAGGCACGGGCTCAGGTCCCATCCTAGAACTCCCCTAGTGGTAGGAAAAAAAGAATTTTTTATATATAAAAAATGAAGACATTAACAAGTAACAAAAAAGAAGGAGGGGAAGAAGTTATTTTTAGTTTTTTTTGGGGGGGGAAATTTTTTTTGTTTTTTTTGGAGGTTCTTTTGTAAGTTATATGAAAGGGATAGGGGAAAAGGAAAGAGGGGTTGGGGTAGGTAAGGGTTAGGGTTAAGGTTAGGGTAGGGTTAAGGTTAAGGTTAGGATAGGGTTAGGGTTAGGGTTAGGGTAGGGTTGGGGTTGAGGTTAGGGATAGGGTTGGGGTTAAGGTTAGGGATAGGGTTGGGGTTAAGGTTAGGGAATGGGAAAGGGTTGGGGTTAAGGTTAGGGATAGAGTTAGGGAAAGGGTTGGGGTTAGAACAGGGGTTAGGGTTATGGATTAGGGTTAAAAATAAAGGTTAGGGTTAAGTAAGAAAGGAGTGGGGGGGCACACATTGATTCATAAGGGGGTTTAGGACCTCCTGGACCGATAAAATGAATAGAATAATGTTAACCCTCTTTTTTTCTCTCTCTACCCCTTGAGTTAGGGTCATTCTGTCAGGTTGAATGGGATTAACTCCATGCCATGGTAAGGAAGGGGACACAAGAAAGGAAAATTAATTAAATAGGTAAGCAAGCATATTCACACATACATAAATAAACATACATCAACAAAACATGTATGCCTCAGTGTATAAATATAAAGTGCTGGTTAAGTGCTGCTGATTGAGGCGTAAAGTGCTTCACAATAACACGTTTCAAAACATGCAAAGAAAAATCACACACATAAAAAAATTGGAGTTTGGAAGGACTCCATTTGATTAGTACGCATCAAAACCTATGTTAATGTTCTTGTGTATTTCCCCGTTTTCCTTCTTTCGGTTCATGGACCCTATTTCAGATGTTACCTGTAATTTAACTAGAATGACCCTTGGGGGAGAATGGGAATGTCCTAACTCCCTGTTCTACACTCAGCTCCCAAAC
Source organism: Muraenolepis orangiensis (assembly GCA_027704905.1). NCBI lineage: Eukaryota > Metazoa > Chordata > Actinopteri > Gadiformes > Muraenolepididae > Muraenolepis > Muraenolepis orangiensis. The sequence goes on from JANIIK010001023.1 coordinate 207,762, forward strand.
TCATGAGGTAAGTATTTAACATAAATAAATAAATACATATTCATTTAAGATAATTAAAAAATAAGTGCTGTAAATATAGAGTATTAGTTAAGTGCTGTCAAATAAAACGTTTCAAAACATGCAAAGAACAATAAATAGGACATGCAAAACAAGGTTAGTAAAAAAACCAAACAAAACCAGTTCATTATCAAACCACATAACCTCACAAGTTTGGTGCAACTGTGTCTCTGGATGAATTCACAAGTCCCAGGAAGCGGAACTTGTCTCCTAGGTTGGTTAACACTACTAAAGGGAGACATCCACCCAGCTAGAGTTACAGGGGGCGGAAACAGTCGCCCAAAACAATGAACGCCACCAGAGGGAGACCTAAACTCAGCCAAGTTAATATATTTCATTTAACCCTTTGGGGTCAATTGTATTTAGCAACCTGATCCACTTCCTCTCTGTTTGCTGGCGTTGGGTCCTGGACCAGTTTAGGTTTGTTTCCAAACCTTCTATAATTAATTGTTGTAGTCCATGTGCTCTAAAATGTGTGTATAGGACCGTGGTCCTATCCCCCTTATTTATATGGTAAATATGTTGTTTTAACCTGCTTTGGAGTGTATTTTTTGTTTCACCTATGTAGAGTTTGTGGCAGAGTGTGCATTGTATTAAATAAACCACATTGAGCGTATTAAAGTGGACCTTCTGCCAAATGGGTACCCCCAGTCCCGAATATTTGTTAACTATATATTTGTTGTGGGTGCTGTGAAGATCCTGTAAAGGAGATTTAGTCCGTTTTTTGGTGAGACTAGTATGTACCAGTATGTCTCCTAAGTTTTTATTTCTCCTGAAAGCTGAGATGACTCTGAAGGTCCTCAATTCTTCGCATCCTCCTTGGGCCTGTTGGAAGTGAGTTTTTAAGTGAGAGCTGAAACGAAACAGAGTCTGGGAGTAGGTAGTCACCACAGGTATGATAGGACGGTCATCCTGAATTTTAATATATTGACCATTATTCTGAAAGATTTGTTTGACTTCTGTCTTTGTTTCCCTTAGGAATCTTTTAGAATAACCGCGCGGTCCTAAGGCCGTGAACAGTGTTCGTGTCGCCTCCTCTACATCTTCCGGGTAAGTACAAATTCTATGAAATCTAATCAGTTGCGATTTTATTAATCCTTTAAATGTGTGTTTAGGATGGTAACTGCTTTTATGAAGGAGGGCATGTCTATCAGTTTCCTTAAAAAATACCCTCGTTGCCAGTTTTTTGGTTTTTTCTCCCTCTTTATTAATAAAAAATACCTGTGTGTCTAAAAACTCAATTTGTTCAGTTTGTCTGTTGTGTGTAATGGTGATGGCCGAATGATGGGAATCTAGAATCTCCAGGAATTGATGGAACTCCGAGATTGAACCTATCCAGAGTCCAAATATATCATCTAGATATCTTAAGTACAAAAGAGGTAGAGTCTTACATTTTAGAAAGGCTGTTTCTTCCCAAAGGCTCATGTATAGGTTGGCAAAAGCAGGAGCAAACTTTTTACCCATAGCAGTCCCATGTATTTGAAGATAATGTTTACCATTAAACTCAAAATCGTTTCTATTCAGGCTCAGTTCCAATAACTCCAAAATGGCCTTATCTGGTCGTGAGGGATCCGGATATTTCCGGAAAGCCTCTGTAACTGCCTGAAGGCCCAACTCCGTCTCAATGTTAGTATATAAGGAGTTAATATCAATCGAAAAGAAGAAAGCCTGTATAGGGACGCTCAAAACCTTCAATTTAGTGACAAACTCATATGTGTCTTTGACATAGCTAAGGTGTTTCTGTGATAGGGGGTTGATGTAAAAATCAATATACTCGGCTATGTTGTAAGATTCGCTCCCACAATCACTCACTATGGGTCGACCGCATGGAACCTGGAAGGGGACCGTCCACTTGTCCGGAGCCTTGTGGATCTTCGGCAACAGGTATAGTTGTCTAGGCCTCGGAGAGTCAGGGCCCATCAGGTAAGACATTTGTTTCTTGGCTAGATATTTTTGTTCGTAGAGAGTATGTAAAATAACTCTAATACGAGCCTGTGTCTCCAATTGTATAGAATGGGGCAATGGAGAATAATGTTTCCTATTACTGAGTTGTCTGTTTGCTTCCAAAAGGTATTGTACTTTATCCATAATCACTATCTGAGAGCCCTTATCGGCCGGCTTGATTATGATGGATGGGTTAGAGCAAAGTCCCTTAAGGGCCTGCCACTGTTGCTTGGTCAGGTTCCGTTCCTTGTGGGGTATGGGCCGAACTTGTGAGAGTGAACTCAAGTCCCTTCGTATAAGAGTCCGTACTATCTCCGATGCACGTTCCGTTTTGGGTTCCCACCCGAGGGGTTTGTGAACGGCATTCGGAGATAGTCAGACTCATACTGGAAGTGGTCAAGCAGTTTAATTCTCCTGTGGTAGACATGGAGGTCCCTCCGTAGCTCCATGCGGTCCACCTGTGTGGGAGTTGGAATAAAGGCGAGGCCTTTTTCTAATACTTCCAACTCGACTGGGCCAAGTCTAAAAGAGGAAAGATTATTAATATTGGAGTGGTGGGGAGTTGTTGTGATACAATGCTCCCCCCTCACATGTTTAACTGGTCCAACCAAGTTTGGAGGATTTTGGCTGCCGTAGGACCAGTCCAATGGATGGGATCATGGTTATCTGTGTGAAAGAGGAGTTTGTTAAGATCGTTGAGTGTTTGGTATTTTTTTGTTATGTGTTGGTTGAGTCCCGTTATTAATAACTGTTGTTGTTGGGGAAGTCTATCCGAAAAATTTAGAAGTGGTATGTAGATTTGGGCGTTCGGGAAGACTTCCACGCAGGAACTCATTAGTTGTTGGAGTTGTTTTTGGGTCGTCAACGGTGTTTGTTGCCCCAGACAGTTATTCAGTCCTACAGACAAGATCACTCTTTCTACCATTGGTTTGGGTGTAAGCTTCTTCAGGATTTCCCTAATGTGAAGAAATTTAGCACCCGGGAAGCTATCTACCTGTACCCGGGGATCCAAAAAGGGTGGTATCCGTGATAGGTTCGAGTCCCCTAGTATAATTATGGGCTTGGTAACTTCCAAGTCCCATTCAGACATCTTCCTGTTAGAATGTGGATGTTTAACAGGTTCTAGTCGAGAGGCAGGGACGGGCCCTGACAGTGGGGTGGTCTTTGAGGTGTTTGGAAATTCAGATTGGGAATTATTCAGAATAAATCTGTTTGTAGCGGTAATACTCATCATCATTTCCTGTCCACCCGTTTTGACCAAACCCCTGAGGGCCCGCGCCGGAGAAAAGTTCATGAATTTTTAGCGATCAAAATGAATAACAGTCAAAAGTTGAACAGTCTTTAAATCCCTGGGGTCCATCCGTGACCCAGTGGTAGGACCCATGGTGGTAGATCACCTCCAGTGTGATCTAGTGACTGTTCCTCCCCTTGAGGCTTCATGAACAAACAACAGAATCAATGGTCCCTCCCATGTCCTCAATAAACAGAAGGACTCCAATAAGAGAATAGCAGACGTTCTAAATCCTCAACAGGTGAGGACATGTCTTTAATACGTGTTCCCAACACAAGGAATCAATCTTCACTTTAAAGTCCCAACAGGACCATCAGTATCTGTTCCCATGGACCACTTGTATTGATGACCAGAAGATCAACCAGGATCCCTGCTGCTAACTCATGTGTGTGTGTGTGTGTGTGTGTGTATTTTAAGATGTGTGTATGTGTGTGCGTATATGTGTGTGTATTTTTATGTCTGTGTGTGTGTGTGTATGTTTATAAATGTGTGTGTGTGTAAGGACGTGAGGAGGTGAGGGAGGTGAAGAGATGAGGAGGTGAGGAGGTGGGGGAGGTGAGGAGGTTGAGGAGGTAGGAGAGGTGAGGAGGTTGGGGATGTGAGGGAGGTGGGGGAGGTGGGGAGGTGAGGAGGTGAGGAGGTGGGGGAGGTGAGGAGGTGAGGAGGTGGGGGAGGTGAGGAGGTGAGGGAGCTGAGGGAGGTGGGGTTGGTGGGGGAGGTGAGGAGGTGGGGGAAGTGAGGAGGTGGGGGAGGTTAGGGGAGGTGAGGAGGTGGGAGAGGTGAGGAGGTGAGGAGGTAAGGAGGTGGGGTAGGTTAGTGTAGGTGGGGGAGGTGAGGAGGTGGGGGAGGTGTGGAGGTGATGAAGGTTGGGAGGTGGGGGAGATGGGGGAAGTGAGGAGGTGGGGGAGGTAAGGGGAGGTGGGAGAGGTGTGGAGGTGACAGAGGTTGGAAGGTGAGGAAGTGATGGAGGTGACAAGGAGAGGTGTGGAGGTGACAAAGGTTGGGAGGTGAGGAGGTGGGGGAGGTGGGGAGGTGAGGAAGTGAGGAGGTGGGGGAGGTGAGGGGAGGTGAGGAGGTGGGAGAGGTGTGGATGTGACAGAGGTTGGAAGGTGAGGAAGTGATGAGGTGAGACGGTGGGGGAGGTGAGGGAGGTGAAGAGATGAGGAGATGAGGGAGGTGGGGGAGGTGAGGATGTGGGGAGGTGAGGGAGGTGAAGAGATGAGGAGGTGAGGAGGTGGGGGAGCTGAGGGAGGTGGGGTAGGTGGGGGAGGTGAGGAGGTGGGGGAGGTTAGGGGAGGTGAGGGTGGTGGGAGAGGAGGGGGAGGTGAGGAGGTGAGGAGGTAAGGAGCTGGGGGAAGTGAGGATGTGGGGGAGGTGAGGAGGTTGGGGAGGTGAGGGAGGTGGGGGAGGTGAGGAGGTGGGGGAGGTGAGGAGGTGGGGGAAGTGAGGAGGTGAGGAGGTAAGGAGGTGGGGGAAGTGAGGAGGTGGGGGAGGTGAGGAGGTGGGAGAGGTGTGGAGGTGACGGAGGTTGGGAGGTGAGGAGGTGGGGAGGTGGGGAGGTGAGGAGGCGAGGAGGTGAGACGGTGAGGAGGTGAGGAGGTGGGGGAAGTGAGGAGGTGGGGGAGGTTAGTGTAGGTGGGGGAGGTTAGGGAGATAAAGGAGGTGGGGGAGGTGAGGAGGAGGGGGAGGTGAGGAGGTGAGGGAGGTGGGGAGGTGAGGAGGTGAGGAGGTGAGGAGGTGAGGAGGTGGGGAAGTGAGGAGGTGGGGGAGGTGAGGGGAGGTGAGGAGGTGGGAGAGGTGTGGAGGTGACAGAGGTTGGAAGGTGAGGAAGTGATGAGGTGAGATGGTGGGGGAGGTGAGGAGGTGAGGGAGGTGGGGGAGGTGAGGATGTGGGGAGGTGAGGGAGGTGAAGAGATGAGGTGTTGAGGAGGTGGGGGACTTTAGGGAGGTGAGGAGGTGGGGGACGTTAGGGAGGTGAGGAGGTGAGGGAGGTGGGGGAGGTGAGGAGGTGAGGGAGGTGGGGGAGGTTAGGGAGATGGAGGGTGTGGGGGAAGTGAGGAGGTTGGGAGGTGAGGAGGTTGAGGAGGTGGGGGAGGTGAGGAGGTGGGGGAGGTGAGGGAGGTGAGGACTTGGGGGACATTAGGGAGGTGAGGAGGTGGGGGAGGTGAGGAGGTGGGAGAGGTGTGGATGTGACAGAGGTTGGAAGGTGAGGAAGTGATGAGGTGAGACGGTGGGGGAGGTGAGGGAGGTGAAGAGATGAGGAGATGAGGGAGGTGGGGGAGGTGAGGACGTGGGGAGGTGAGGGAGGTGAAGAGATGAGGAGGTGAGGAGGTGGGGGAGCTGAGGGAGGTGGGGTAGGTGAGGAGGTTGGGGAGGTGAGGGAGGTGGGGGAGGTGAGGAGGTGAGGAGGTGGGGGAGGTTAGGGGAGGTGAGGGAGGTGGGAGAGGAGGGGGAGGTGAGGAGGTGAGGAGGTAAGGAGCTGGGGGAAGTGAGGAGGTGGGGGAGGTGAGGAGGTTGGGGAGGTGAGGGAGGTGGGGGAGGTGAGGAGGTGAGGAGGTGGGGGAAGTGAGGAGGTATGGGAGGTTAGGGGAGGTGAGGGAGGTGGGAGAGGTGGGGGAGGTGGGGGAGGTGAGGAGGTAAGGAGGTGTGGAGGTGACGGAGGTTGGGAGGTGAGGAGGTGGGGAGGTGAGGAGGTGAGGAGGTGAGCCGGTGAGGAGGTGAGGAGGTGGGGGAAGTGAGGAGGTGGGGGAGGTTAGTGTAGGTGGGGGAGGTTAGGGAGATAAAGGAGGTGGGGGAGGTGAGGAGGAGGGGGAGGTGAGGAGGTGAGGGAGGTGGGGAGGTGAGGAGGTGAGGAGGTGGGGAAGTGAGGAGGTGGGGGAGGTGAGGGGAGGTGAGGAGGTGGGAGAGGTGTGGAGGTGACAGAGGTTGGAAGGTGAGGAAGTGATGAGGTGAGATGGTGAGGGAGGTGGGGGAGGTGGGGGAGGTGGGGGAGGTGAGGATGTGGGGAGGTGAGGGAGGTGAAGAGATGTGGTGTTGAGGAGGTGGGGGACTTTAGGGAGGTGAGGAGGTGGGGGACGTTAGGGAGGTGAGGAGGTGAGGGAGGTGAGGAGGTGGGGGAGGTGAGGAGATGAGGGAGGTGGGGGAGGTGAGGAGGTGGGGGAGGTTAGGGAGATGGAGGGTGTGGGGGAAGTGAGGAGGTAGGGAGGTGAGGAGGTTGAGGAGGTGGGGGAGGTGAGGAGGTGGGGGAGGTGAGGGAGGTGAGGAGGTGAGGAGGTGGGGGAGGTGAAGAGGTGGGGGAGGTGAGGAGGTGAGGGAGGTGAGGGAGGTGAGGGAGGTGGGGGAGGTGAGGGAGGTGAGGAGGTGAGGAGGTGGGGGAGGTGCGGACGTGGGGGACATTAGGGAGGTGAGGAGGTGGGGGAGGTGAGGAGGTGGGGAAGGTTAGGGAGGTGAGGAGGTGGGGGAGGTGAGGAGGTGGGGGAGGTGAGGAGGTGGGGAGTTGAGAGGGTGAGGAGTAATGAGGTGAGGAGGTGGGGGAGGTGAGGAGTTGAGGAGGTGAGGGAGGTAGGGGAGGTGAGGTGGTAAGGGAGTTGGGGGAGGTGAGGAGTTGAGGAGAAGAGGGAGGTTGGCCGCTCCCTCTTCCTCGTGACCAGCCCCCGCTAGAGCCACGCCCCTTTCCACAACAGTGTGTGTGTGTGTGTGTGTGTGTGAGTTTGAATGTGTGTGTGTGTTTGTGTGTGTGTGTGTGTGTGTGTGTGTGTGTGTGTGTGTTGCTACAACGGACACAGAGACACTGAGGAACCATAACCCCTCCCTAACCCAAACGCAGGGAGGAGGTCCTCCTGGGTGAATGTAGACTGGAAGGTGTGGATGAGTGTCAGTGTGTCTGAGGACCCTCCTCCATCTGGGGACACGCTGTAGAAGGACAGAGAGCCAGCAGGTCGGTCCACATACACTCCTACTCTGTTAGAGGGGAGGAGATCTATGAATGTTTCACTACCGTTGAACCAGACAGAGTAACTATCATCATAACAATAAAGACTCCAGGACTTGTTGTTGAATCCAAGCCAGCTGTCATCACCCCCTCCTCTCCTAGTGATTCCTCTGTATGTCACTCCTATATCAACATCTCCTTTCCTCTCCACCTCCCAGTAACAGCGGTCAGTCAGAGCCTCTCTACACAACACCTGGTGACAGGAGTCAAATCTCTCTGGGTGATCAGGATACTCCTCCTCCTCTCTAACCCTCGTCACCTTCCTGTTGTCCTCAGACAGAGAGAGTCCTCTGTGGGCTGTGTTTGGGTCCAGTGTGAGTTCACACGCATCTGATGGAGAACAAGACATGATTAGTCTGCTGAACTGTTGTTGTTGTTCCTAGAAACTGAGCCCAGACTGTAGTTTGTGTTCTCCTGATGTTCTCAGTCCCTCAGCGTCACCACATGGGCTCTGTGTGTGTGATCAATATATTAGTAGTATCAGGATTATTATGTTCTAATGTCTTACATAACAATCAGAATAATAATAATATTATTATTGGATTAATATAATAATATTAATAATAATAACAACACTTAAAATAATAGTAATAATAATAGTGTAAATAATGAATTAATTATTTATTTAATTATTTATTTATTAAAGTATTAATATTAATATGTGTACAAATAATAATAAATAATGATATTCATAATTATAATACATTATAGTAATCGTTATTCAAAACATCATTCACACACAATTTGTTTTATTCTTCAATGGTGTCAGGATTGGCGGTTCGGCCTCCACGTGTTCACAGCCCTCGTCCAGGTAGCCACGCCCCCTATCACGTCCCTCAGTCATGTGACCTTGGTTTCCCCAGCCCTCGTCCAGGTAGCCACGCCCCCTATCACGTCCCTCAGTCATGTGACCTTGGTTTCCCCAGCCCTCGTCCAGGTAGCCACGCCCCTATCACGTCCCTCAGTCATGTCACCTTGGTTTCCCCAGCCCTCGTCCAGGTAGCCACGCCCCCTATCACGTCCCTCAGTCATGTCACCTTGGTTTCCCCAGCCTTCGTCCAGGTAGCCACGCCCCCTATCACGTCCCTCAGTCGTGTCACCTTGGTTTCCCCAGCCCTCGTCCAGGTAGCCACGCCCCCTATCACGTCCCTCAGTCATGTCACCTTGGTTTCCCCAGCCCTCGTCCAGGTAGCCACGCCCCCTATCACGTCCCTCAGTCATGTAACCTTGGTTTCCCCAGCCCTCGTCCAGGTAGCCACGCCCCCTATCCCGTCCCTCAGTCATGTCACCTTGGTTTCCCCAGCCCTCGTCCAGGTAGCCACGCCCCCTATCACGTCCCTCAGTCATGTCACCTTGGTTTCCCCAGCCCTCGTCCAGGTAGCCACGCCCCCTATCCCGTCCCTCAGTCGTGTCACCTTGGTTTCCCCAGCCCTCGTCCAGGTAGCCACGCCCCCTATCACGTCCCTCAGTCGTGTCACCTTGGTTTCCACAGCCCTCGTCCAGGTAGCCACGCCCCCTATCACGTCCCTCAGTCGTGTCACCTTGGTTTCCCCAGCCCTCGTCCAGGTAGCCACGCCCCCTATCACGTCCCTCAGTCGTGTCACCTTGGTTTCCCCAGCCCTCGTCCAGGTAGCCACGCCCCCTATCACGTCCCTCAGTCGTGTCACCTTGGTTTCCCCAGCCCTCGTCCAGGTAGCCACGCCCCCTATCACGTCCCTCAGTCATGTCACCTTGGTTTCCCCAGCCCTCGTCCAGGTAGCCACGCCCCCTATCACGTCCCTCAGTCGTGTCACCTTGGTTTCCCCAGCCCTCGTCCAGGTAGCCACGCCCCCTATCACGTCCCTCAGTCATGTCACCTTGGTTTCCCCAGCCCTTGTCCAGGTAGCCACGCCCCCTTGTTAGTTCTCAGCTGCAGCGCATCACCGTGATCTCCCCCCTCATGTTTTCCTGGCCTCTGATTGGCTGCCTGGGACCTCATTGTTCCACCTGTTATGTTCCTTGTGTTTAAATAGGCAGGTCTTCTTTTGTTGGGCCAGTTCATTATATTCTGTTGGTTGTTAGGCTCCTACTTGTTTCACGTTTTGAGACTTGCTACTTGCTTCATGTTCTTACTTGTTTCATGTGGATGAACAAGCGACATGTTTCCACCTCATGCCACCCTCAGGTTTTTGTAGTTAGGTCTTTTGCTTTTGAGCTTTATGCGTTTCCATCTAAGTGATTTTAGTGTTACTGTATTTAAAGACTCTTTATTTAGATACGTGTGTCATGGAGTCGTGCATTTGGGTTCACCTCCTAAGTCCCCGTTCCACATTCTCCTCGTCAACCCGTGACAGATGGTCCTTATTTGAACCATAAGGATGATGATAATCCTAAGAATAACAGTAGTTGTTATAATATAATATTAAATACACACACTAATATTAAAGGGAAAGCTGCTCCGTTTGGGTCTCTAAACGTGTTGGTCAGCATTTCTGATGTTTTGGACTGAAATGTAGAAAGTTATCAAACGGGGACATGTTGTCTACTTCCAGATCAACCAGTTTTCACACAGTGGTTTTCTATTGGCTCCGCCCCCTGGCTCCAGTGAGGGGGGGTTGGACAGCGTTTGGCCACGCCCCTTAAACCTGCTCCTTTGGAACCCAAACTGTACATTTTTTATAAAACCTTTACGACTCTTTGGAAACTGGTAGGCAGACGGTCTGCTAAAACGGTTGATTACTTACCCTTTAATAATGTGAGGATTGTTATGGTCTAATAATACTACTAATAATCAATAATAATTCATGAATAAATAACCATGTATTCATTGTGATGGTTAACAATATTATTAACAATATTAATATTGATAATCATTTCAATAATAATATTAATAAGTTACATCATGTATCTCATCAATATTAATATTGATGAGATACATCATGTATCTAATGAATATTAATATTGATAAGATCCATCATGTTCATTCCCAGCAGGACGTCACCTCCTGCTGTGTGGATGGACCTTCCATCTAAAGAGTGAGTGTGTGTTGTGATAACTCAAACTAAACAGACACTCACACTTCTTTAGAGCTGGTTTCAGCCTCCATCCTCCACCGTGCTCCACCCTGGGGGGAACAAAGAGAGAGCAGTTGAAACATTCACACTCATGATCTGTTGGATCATTACTTTGTACACAACATGAGTTACAGCCGCCTTGGTAAACCACTTCATCTAGCGGCTGGTTGAATCCTTGTAGGAGACACGGTCCCTGAGAGGGGAGCTGTCCTCTCCGTACCTGAGAGTGTCCAGTCTCCAGCGTGGATCCTCCAGTCCAGCAGAGAGCAGCGTAACTCCTGAGTCTCCTGGGTGATTGTAGCTCAGGTCCAGCTCTCTCAGACGGGAGGGGTTGGAGCTCAGAGCTGAGGCCAGAGAAGAACAGCCTTCCTGTGAGACCATACAGGCAGACAACCTACACACACACACACACACACACACACACACACACACACACACACCAGAATGAGTTATTCTTATGAATATACTCGTTGAATGTCTTCTGATATCAAACCCTGGGCTGTAAGTGTTTGCTCATTGAGTCCAACTGACCTGAGAGTCTCCAGTGTACAGTGTGGACTCCCCAGTCCAGCAGAGAGCAGCTTCACTCCTGAATCCTGCAGGTCGTTGGTACTCAGGTCCAGCTCTCTCAGACTGGAGGAGTTGGAGCTGAGAACTGAGGCCAGAGCTTCACAGCATCTCTCTGACAGATGACAGCCATTCAGCCTTCACACAACATCAACAGGAACATGTTAGGAACTGTGTTGATAGGGCTTATTAGAATTAAAACCACTTAAAACCACTTAAAACCACTTAAAACCACCATTAAAACTTTACAAGCATTAAGAAATAAAAGTTTAACAAATTATAACCGTACAATTTAAAATTTAAATTTAACAGCCAATATTGGAGTGTAATTTGTAGCCTGGTCCAGTATTGTCCAGTATTCATTCAAATTGAAGAACAAGTAATCACAAATATGAATAGGCTAGGGAAAAACCCAGTTGTGGTGTTTCCTGGTATAATACCCAGTTGTTACTGGACTTCCTACTGAAGTGGTGCTGTTACTAATGGTTCACAATACAAATGTTGTGTAGTTTAATACTTTAATATTCTCGTATGATTTATATTGTATCCTACTACATGTTATTATTGAACCTACAGATATGTTTTGTATATTATTATAATTTTAATATTCTAGTTATGTATTATGTATATTGTATATTGT
>JANIIK010001023.1:220304-278000 GCA_027704905.1 Muraenolepis orangiensis
CGCACGCACACACACACACACACACACACACACACACACACACACACACACACACACACACACACACACACACACACACACACACACACACACACACACACACACACACACACACACACACACATACACACACATACACACACACATACACTTGGCTTCTCACAAGCCTGTTTCTCTGACAACCCAGAAGATGCTTTTGGGCTGTTGTCAAATGTGTTTTTTTTCCTGCTCAAAAAAAACAATATTCAAAGTCAAATATTGCTGCCCATCTTATGGTTCTAAATGTGTATCTCTCTCTCTCTCTCTCTCTCTCTCTCTCTCTCTCTCTCTCTCTCTCTCTCTCTCTCTCGGGGACCATGCCTCCCCCGCCTCATCACCGCCCTCATATACCCCCTCCCACACCCACCACCGCCACCCTCACCACCACCACCACCACCCTCACCGCCACCACCACTACCACCACCACCCTCACCGCCACCACCATCACCACCACCACCATCACCACCACCGCCACCACCGCCACCACCGCCACCACCGCCACCGCCACCGCCACCACCGCCACCACCACCGCCACCACCATCACCACCGCCACCACCACCACCACCTCCACCACCACCACCACCTCCACCACCTCCACCACCACCACCACCTCCACCACCTCCACCACCACCTCCACCACCTCCACCACCACCTCCACCACCTCCACCACCGCCACTGCTGCTCAAACAAACCAATTAGTGCAGCTACCGTATGTTTTAGTGCTTTTCCCTCTCGCTGACGTAAATCAGCTCTTTGATCAACTTGTGACGGTGGGAAGATTAAATTACCTTTTTCTGTCTTACTTCCTTGTTCCCTTGCTCCCTTTCTTGTTACCTTCCTTCCCTGTTACCGTCCTCCCTTCCTTGTTAACTTCCTTCCTTGTTAGATTCCTTCCTTGTGTGTGTGTGTGTGTGTGTGTGTGTGTGTGTGTGTGTGTGTGTGTGTGTGTGTGTGTGTGTGTGTGTGTGTGTGCCTGGGGATTTGATGTTTTAGTGGCCTTCTTTCCTCTTTTCCTCTTTTTTTCCCTTCTTTCCTCTTTTTAGTGCAGAGTTCGATGAGACAGATGAGAGCTTTCAAATGAGTGGAACCTAGTATTTAACCTTTGGCTGTATATATATATATATATATATATATATATATATATATATATATATATATGCCGATGTTGTTGGAAAACAATACAAGGAAAATATGGACCCTTTAGCAGTTGGGTTAATAACTTATATGAATACATCAGTAGCTTATCACGCTTGCTTACCTTGCATATACTTTCAACAATACATAACAATCTACTTTTCTGTTCATTATATGTTGTATGATGTCATTTAACATGCGTGGGTAATTTATAATACATCACACACACACACACACACACACAACATACACAGTCGCACACGCAGGCACGATCACACACACAAGTGCACACACACAATATCTACATTCATAATGTAGTTATTGATGTGAGATTTATATGCAGGAAGATGGCAGGTGGACATTTTGAATATGTAGAAGGTGATTAGAGACAGCTTGCCATCTCAAGCTAGCTAAGTAAAAACTAAAACAACAACAACAACAACAACAACAAACAACATGTAAACACGTACACACAGTTTCTCAGAGTGCTTCATAGTCTCCACTCATATTCTTGCCGACGGTAGGTTCAACTGAGACAACCACAACAGCTCATCAGGAGCAGCTAAAGGCTAAAGGCTACAGGCTAGGCTAAAGGCTAGGATAAAGGCTAAAGGCTAAAGGCTACAGGCTAGGCTAAAGGCTAGGATAAAGGCTAAAGGCTAAAGGCTACAGGCTAGGCTAAAGGCTAGGATAAAGGCTAAAGGCTAAAGGCTACAGGCTAGGCTAAAGGCTAGGATAAAGGCTAAAGGCTTGGCTAAAGGCTAAAGGCTAGGCAACTGGTGAATGTATTATTATGAGATGGTGTAGGGGCCAGGGTTTGAGACTATAGTACCTGTCTAAAGGTTTTGGGTTCGATGCAGAATGCCAGTGTCTCCTGAATGGCTAAAAAGTAAACTGATGAATTATTGAATGACTATTATGAAATATAAGCATGTGTTCCTGCAGGTTTTGCAAGGGATATATTATGATGACAAAATTGTAAAAAAAAAATCACAATTAATTTTTAAAGGCAATACATCTAGAGACTGCGGCTGTCTAGGGAATACCAGCTATACTCTAATGAAAATACAACATATGTTCTCAGTGTGGAGCAGTGAATAGGGAATAGAGACTGTGTCACTTACACACACACACACACACACACACACACACACACACACACACACACACACACGTCTGCAAGAAAGCAAGGAGACAGACAGTAACAAGTGAGGAGAGAGTGACAGACAAAACGTTATTAAGGCATGAATAATATGTTTGTTATGGAGAACACCTGTCTTGTCTGTATGTGTCTTTGAGAGAATCAGCCATCCAGGTGTGTGTGTGTGTGCTTGTGTATGAGTTTTTGTTTGTGTGCTTGTGTGTGTGTTTATGAGAGAGATAGAGAGAGGTGGAGAAAAGGATAGAGAGAGAGATGGAGAGGGATAGAGAGAGATGGAGAGGAATAAATAGAGATATTGAGAGAGAAAAAGAGTGATGGAGAGGGATAGAGACAGAGACAGAGGGATAGAGAGATAGATGAAGAGGGGTAGAGAGAAATGGAAAGGGAGAGAGAGATTGAGAGGAATTGAAAGAGATGGATGGAGAGGGATAGAGATAAGAAAGATGGCAAGAGAGAGAGAGAGAGAGAGAGAGAGAGAGAGAGAGAGAGAGAGAGAGAGAGAGAGAGAGAGAGAGAGAGAGAGAGAGGTAAAGAAAGTTAGTGGTTGAGTGGTGATGTGTGATATGTGTGACGTTCCACATATGGTCCCATAGTGGGCGCTGTTATCCTGTGTCCTGTGTGGGGTTTCTTCTTCTCTTTCCAGATAGACCACCAGGTGTACCCAATGTTGTTAATTGTCCTGGAGACAATAAGATCAGCCCAGGGTCATGGATCTTCTCTTTTTCTCGTCGACCAGCAGCCATTGTAGTTGTGGTTATCATTTTCTCTAAACATTATTTCAATCCAACCTTTTCTGTAATATAACATTCTTCTCTTTCTTCATTAAATATACTATTAATGATAACCATGTGTGGTCTCCCTCTTTGTTGCATTGTCAAGAGCCAGGCAAGCGTAACAAATTGGGAGCTCGTCCGGGATTGATTTTGGTAAGAACGATATTCTCTCCCTTTTCATGGTTAAGATTCGGGATTGAATTATTGGATATAGAGTGTCCAACTCTATATTGGGGGACTCGCGTGGTTATTGTTTATAGTTATTAGGTTTTGGTTGGATTGGATTTAATGTATTGTTTAGTATATTTGGTATGTTGGTTTGGGTGCTGGTGACGAGGCGGAGCTGGCCGTCCGACTGTACTGACAAGGACGTAAAACTTGGTGTTGGCTGTGATCTTCCGCTGGAGTTTGGTGAGTGCTGTGTTCTGTGCAAAGCAGAGAAGGTTAGGTAGGGCGGGTGGTTTAGATACCATCAGAGCTATACGTGAACCCCCGTGCTAGAACCAGAAGCGCTTAACGCTTGTTTATTGTTTTCGGTTGTTATTTTTGGTGTGTTGAACGCGGGGGCGCCACCAGGCATTTGCCGGGTGGAAGAGTTGCATGTGAACGCACTGAAGACTAGCTGAGTGGTTAGTTAGTTATTGCTAGGAGTTAGATACGGGGCAGCTCTTACGCGGTATGTTAGTTACTTTTCTGTTTTGTATGTGTGCACAGTAACTCGCTTTAAATGGGCTGAGGATTATGGCTGATATGGGAGTAGTTTATAGAAGGAGTTTGTAATAGGAGGGGAGATTCCCGTTTGTAAGGGTTGATTTATATTGGTTATTTGATTGAATTGAGATATGGATGTTTTTGAGGAGTTTGTGGCAGCTCCGTCGGTCGAGGGGTTGTCACAGTTAACAAAGGAACAACTGTGGAGGGTTGTTGAACATTATGAGGTTAAGCTTGAGGTGGTGAAGGTCCGAGCAAAGAAACAGGAAGTAGTAGAGGCTTTACAGAATGTTTTAGTTAATATGGGCATACTAAAGGGAAAATTGCCTGTCCCTAAAATATCCGTTGGGGTTGCATCTGGGTCCACTGAGTTAACATTTGAGCAACAGAGGGAATTGTTATCACTACAGATGGAATTGGCACAAGAGCGTGCGAGGGACAGGGAATTGGAATGGGAGCGCCTTAAATTGATGGCTGAGGGAAAGTTATCTGACGTTAGAGGTGGCGACCAGGGTCATTCTAAGAGGGATAATTTGTCTGACATGATTAGACTGTTGCCAAAGTTTAGTGAAAAGGATCCTGATGTATTCTTTTCACTGTTTGAGAGTGTAGCCGACGATAGGGGGTGGCCTGCTTCAGACCGCACCGCTTTACTACAAAGTGTGCTTATTGGCCGAGCTCAGGAAGCTTATATTGCTCTTAATGGTGGAGAGAGGAAACAATATGATACCGTTAAGGCCGCTGTCCTTAAGGCATATGAACTGGTTCCTGAAGCTTACAGACAGCGGTTTAGACAATGTAAGAAACATGATAAACAAACTCATGTGGAGGTTGTAAGAGAACTAACCAGCCATTTCAATCGTTGGTGCGCGGCGGTAGAGGTGAATACTCTGGAGGATCTGTCAAATTTGATTATTTTGGAACAGTTTAAAACCGTTGTCCCTGATCGCATTGCCACTTACGTTAACGAACACAAGGTGAAAACAGCAGATCAAGCTGCGGTGTTGGCAGACGAATTTGTACTGACTCATAAGAGTCAGTTTGGTGAACATCGTTTTCGTAGCGATGGGATCCGTAGACATAATCCGAACGTGACTAACCTATTGGCTAATCGTGCTAGATTCCCTAACGAAGGTCCTGGTTATTCTGTCCCCTTTTCAAGGTCGGAGCATGGCAGTCAGAGTAGAGTAGATCCTAACTCGACATGCAATTATTGCCTTGGGAAGGGTCACTGGAAACAGGAGTGTCCTGCCCTAAAAGGAAAGAAAACCTACAGTGGGAAGGGGGGCTCTGTTAGACCGTTGGCTCTTGCAGCGCATGCTGGTGGAGCAAGGGTGTCTGGGGTTGCCGAGGGGTCTCCCTTTAAACCAGGGGTGATAGCATCCTCAGCATCCAGCCCACCTGCGGCTACTGAGTTGGCTGTGGCACTACAGGGCTCTGTCTCCATACAGATTTGCGAGGAGGATCCTGATTTTGGCCCGTTTATTACTACAGGTTTCGTTTCTCTGGTGGGTAGCCCACAGAAAGTGCCTGTCCAGATACTTCGGGATACGGGGGCTTCAGAATCTTTTATATTGGAATCTGTTTTGCCATTCTCTCAGGAGTCAAGTGTGGGGACCAGCGTTTTGATTAGAGGGATGGGGATGCAGACTTTGTCTGTCCCCTTGCATGAAATTGAGCTGAAATCTGATCTGGTCCAGGGGGTAGTAACCATTGGTGTTCGACCCTCTCTGCCTGTGGTGGGTGTGGCAGTCATCTTAGGGAATAACCTGGCTGGAGGAAGAGTGTGGAGTGATGTGCCCCCACCTCTGGTTGTTAGTTCTGGGTCAACACTGCCAACAGGACCAGACATTAGTGGGAAGGAGTTTCCTGAGGTTTTTACTGCCTGTGCCATGACTCGTGCTATGAGTTGCATGGACCCTAAAACTGATGATGGAAAAGAGTCTGATAAGTTCACTCCTGACAATTCTGTTTTTCAGTTTCCTGATCTGCCGCCTTCTTTGTCTCGGAGTGAGGTGATCTTAGCCCAACAGGAGGATCCTGAGCTGAAGCTGCTGCTCAGTGGGATTCAGCCTAAGGATGAGCTGGAGAGCTCTGCAAGTGGTTATTTTCTCCTGGAGGATGTGTTGGTTCGTAAATGGCTTCCTCATAACGATTGTTCTGTGAGTGACCCAGTTTTTCAAGTTGTGGTACCTACTAGGTTTAGGAATGTGGTGTTGGAGACAGCGCATGATGACGTGGCTGGGCATATGGGAGTTAGAAAGACTTGTGATAGAGTACTACGGTATTTCTTTTGGCCTCGGTTGAAGAGGGATGTTGCTAAGTTTATAAGGACCTGTCATACCTGTCAACTGATGGGAAAACCTAATCAGACTATTAAACCTGTGCCTCTTTATCCTATTCCAGCTGTGAGTGAACCATTTGAGGTGAAGCCGGTGGTGTTGACCACAGTGAATGGGGTATCTCCATCTCCATCCACTCCTGTGGTGGCAGCAGGGTGGGAGGAGGATGTGAGTGGGCCTGGAGACGGTGTTTTGCGTCCTCGGCTCAAGAATTCTGAGATGTTGGCTGATGTATCAGTTCTGTTTGGTCATTTGACTGAGAGAAACTGTAGAGAGTTAGAGGGGTTGCTTGTTGCATTTCCCTCATTGTTTTTGGATACCCCTTCTTGTACCCACTTAGTGCAGCACGACATAGACGTTGGGGAGGCGAAGCCGATTCGTCAGCGGTTCTATCGAGTCCCTCTGGAGAAACGCCGCCGCATGGATACTGAGGTTCAGTATTTAATAGATAACGGGCTGGCTGTTCCTTCAAACTCCAGTTGGGCATCACCGTGTTTGTTGGTAGGAAAACCAGACATGACAGATAGGTTCTGCACAGACTATCGAAAAGTTAATAATGTGACTAAACCTGACTCATTTCCCTTTAAACCAGGAATTGCTGGAGGGTGGGCAGGTTGTGGGGGAGGTTGAGTTGGTCAGACCGTGTGGTGGAGATCCCCAGTTCCTCTGGCCGGATGGTAGTATTCCCACAATCATTATAATTTGTATTTTTGATTATTAGTTGTGCTGAAAAATTGGGGACAGATTTTTACAGAGACCTTTTTGGTAGGCCTCTGTTTTAAGGGGGGGGATGTGACGTTCCACATATGGTCCCATAGTGGGCGCTGTTATCCTGTGTCCTGTGTGGGGTTTCTTCTTCTCTTTCCAGATAGACCACCAGGTGTACCCAATGTTGTTAATTGTCCTGGAGACAATAAGATCAGCCCAGGGTCATGGATCTTCTCTCTTTCTCGTCGACCAGCAGCCATCTTAGTTGTGTTATCATTTTCTCTAATCATTATTTCAATCCAACCTTTTCTGTAATATAACATTCTTCTTCTTTCTTCATTAAATATACTATTAATGATAATCATGTGTGGTCTCCCTCTTTGTTGCATTGCCAAGAGCCAGGCAAGCGTAACAATATTTAAATGAGATTGTACCTATTCTACTGATTACATATTTAAATGAGAATGTACCTATTCTACTGTATACATATTTAAATGAGAATGTACCTATTCTACTGATTACATATTGGAGATAAAATTCCACAGAAAATGTACACACTTTTTGTCTATTTTTATTGAAATGAGAAAAATGTACAAACATTTTATTCTGTTTTATGTCACATGGTTCAGAAGAATAAACCTCAATAAACATAGAGATTATGAAATCAGCCAATCAGACAAATAGTGTTCTCCATTCTTCAGCCTGTAACCTTGAGAGAGAGAGAGAGAGAGAGGGGGTACGAGAGAGAGTTATGGGCAAATGGCGGCCCGCGAGGGAAAAAACTCTTTCTCTCTCTCTCTATTATTATTATAATTATTATTATAACCAAGGAACCCTCGGTACAATATAACTTTACTTTGTCCACCACCTGTGTTCCCAAAAACACCACCTGGGTTCCCTTAAAAACACCACCTGGGTTCCCCAAAACACCACCTGGGTTCCCTTAAAAACACCACCTGTGTTCCCAAAAACACCACCTGGGTTCCCCAAAACACCACCTCGGTTCCAGAAACATCACCTGGGTTCCCAAAACCCCCACCTGTGTCCCCTTAACACCCTGTGTTCCCCAAAACACAACCTGTGTTCCCCAAAACACCACCTGGGTTCGAAAAAACACCACCTGGGTTCCCCAAAACACCACCTGGGTTCCCCAAAAAAACACCAAGGTTCCTGAAACACCACCTGCGTTCCCAAAAACAACACCTGGGTTCCCTTAAAAACACCACCTGGGTTCCATTTAAACACCACCTGGGTTCCCAAAACCCCCACCTGGGTCCCCTTAAAAACACCACCTGTGTTCCCAAAAACACCACCTGTGTTCCCAAAAACACCACCTGGGTTCCCCAAATCACTACGTGGGTTCCCTGAAAAACACCACCTAGGTTCCTGAAAACACAACCTGGGTTCCTGAAAATCCTCTGATCCGACCTCCCGGTATCCAGACCCCTCCCCGTCCCGGACCACGCGCCCGTTTTAAAACACTACCCGTGTTCCCCAAAACACCACCTTGGTTCCTCAAAACACCAACTGGGGTCCCCAAAAACACCAACTGGGTCCCCTTAAAAACATCACCTCTGTTCTCAAAAACACCACCTGGGTTCGCAAAAACACCACCTGGGTTCCTAAAAACACCACCTGGGTTCCCCAAAACACCACCTGGGTTCCCCAAAGCACCACCTAGGTTCCAGAAACACACCTGGGTTCCTGAAACACCAGCTTTGTTCCTGAAACACCACCTGGGTTCCCAAAACCCCCACCTGGGTTCCTAAAAACACCACCTGGGTTCCCAAAAAAACCACCTGGGTTCCCCAAAACACCACTTGGGTCCCTTAAAAACACCACCTTGGTTCCAAAAACACCACATGTGTTCCCAAAAACACCACCTGGGTTCCCTTTAAAACACCACCTGGGTTCCCTTAAAAACACCACCTTTGTTCCCAAAAACACTACCTGGGTTCCCTTAAAAACACCACCTTTGTTCCCAAAAACACCACCTGGGTTCCCTTAAAAACACCACCTTTGTTCCCAAAAACACCACCTGGGTTCCCTTAAAAACACCACCTTTGTTCCCTTAAAAACAACACCTGGGTTCCCAAAACCCCCACCTGGGTTCCCCAAACCCCCACCTTGGTTCCCTTAAAAACACCACCTAGGTTCCCAAAAAGACCACTTGGCTTCCCAAAAACAACACCTGGGTTCCAAAACCCCCACCTGGGTCCCTTAAAAACACCACCCATGTTCCCAAAAACACCACCTGGGTTCCCAAAAAACCTACCTGTGTTCCAAAAAAGACCACCTGGGTTCCAAATACACCACCTTAGTTCCTAAAAACACCACCTGGGTTCCCCAAAACACCACCTGGGTTGCCAAAAAAACACCATCTGGGTTCCCAAAAACACCACCTTTGTTCCCAAAAACACCATCTGGGTTCCCCCAAAAGCACCACCTAGGTTCCAGAAACACACCTGGGTTCCTGAAACACCAGCTTTGTTCCTGAAACACCACCTGGGTTCCCAAAACCCCCACCTGGGTTCCTAAAAACACCACCTGGGTTCCCAAAAAAACCACCTGGGTTCCCCAAAACACCACCTGGGTTCCCTAAAACACCACCTAGGTTCCAGAAACACCAACTGGGTTCCCAAAAAACACCACTTGGGTCCCTTAAAACCCCCACCTGGGTTCCTAAAAACACCACCTGGGTTCCCAAAAAAACCACCTGGGTTCCCCAAAACACCACCTGGGTTCCCTAAAACACCACCTAGGTTCCAGAAACACCAACTGGGTTCCCAAAAACACCACCTGGGTTCCCTTTAAAACACCACCTGGGTTCCCTTAAAAACACCACCTTTGTTCCCAAAAACACTACCTGGGTTCCCTTAAAAACACCACCTTTGTTCCCAAAAACACCACCTGGGTTCCCTTAAAACCCCCACCTTGGTTCCCTTAAAAACACCACCTAGGTTCCCAAAAAGACCACTTGGCTTCCCAAAAACAACACCTGGGTTCCAAAACCCCCCACCTGGGTCCCTTAAAAACACCACCCATGTTCCCAAAAACACCACCTGGGTTCCCAAAAAACCTACCTGTGTTCCAAAAAAGACCACCTGGGTTCCAAATACACCACCTTAGTTCCTAAAAACACCACCTGGGTTCCCCAAAACACCACCTGGGTTGCCAAAAAAACACCATCTTTGTTCCCAAAAACACCACCTTTGTTCCCAAAAACACCATCTGGGTTCCCAAAACACCTACTGGGTTCCCTTAAAAACACCACCTAGGTTCCCGAATACACCACCTGTGTTCCCAAAAACACCACCTGGGGTCCCTTAAAATCACCAACAGGGTTCCCAAAATCCCCACCTGGGTGCCCTTAAAAACACCACCTGTTTTCCTAAAAACACCACCTGTGTTCCCAAAAACACCACCTGGCTTCCAAAAAAACCCACCTGTGTTGGGCTCTGAAAGCCCTTTCAATGTGGCATTCAAAGAGTTCAAGGGTTCCTTGTTACGAGTCACATGACCAACAACACCCCCCCCCCCCCCCAGAAGGCCGACCAATCCTTATCAGGGCCTTAAGCTCCGCGATAACGTTCTCCACAATGAATGAATGTCTTCTGTCCGCTGGTACGGTGAACGGGGGGCATGCACAGCCTGCACACACACACATGCACACACATGCACACACACATGCACACAAAAACACACATGCACACATATACACACACATACACGCACACACACCCACACACACATGCACACACACACACGCACACACATACACATGCATGCACACAAACACACACACACACACACACACACACACACACACACACTATGAGTGCAGTGTGTATCACAGTCTATCTTTGCCAAGCTGAGGTGATACTGATATATATCTTCAGTGCTCACACATACAAATATAAACACACACACACGATCGCACCCACGCAGACAAAAATACACACATACACATTCACACAGATACACACATACACACACACACACACACACAGACTAACTATACACTACAATCCACCCAGTGTGTCAATGATTCCACACTTTCCTGGCATGTGTACACACACACACACACACACACACACACACACACACACACTCAATCTCACTCCAACCAGGTAGCAAGTGGCTACAGAGGAAGCCACACATATGGTATTGCTATTTAGCTGAACAGTAGTTTATAAATACTTTATATATATTATGTTCCTCGGCCTCTAGGTGGTTCCCAGTAGAGACTAGCATGTAGTTCCTCTAACGGCCTCTAGGTGGTTCCCGGTAGAGACTAGCATGTAGTTCCTCTAACGGCCTCTAGGTGGTTCCCTGTAGAGACTAGGATGTAGTTCCTCTAACGGCCTCTAGGTGGTTCCCTGTAGAGACTAGGATGTAGTTCCTCTAACGGCCTCTAGGTGGTTCCCGGTAGAGACTAGCATGTAGTTCCTCTAACGGCCTCTAGGTGGTTCCCGGTAGAGACTAGCATGTAGTTCCTCTAACGGCCTCTAGGTGGTTCAGGGTAGAGACTAGCATGTAGTTCCTCTAACGGCCTCTAGGTGGTTCCCGGTAGAGACTAGCAGTAGTTCCTCTAATGGCCTCTAGGTGGTTCCCGGTACAGACTAGCATGTAGTTGCTCTAACGGCCTCTAGGTGTTTCCCGGTAGAGACTAGCATGTAGTTCCTCTAATGGCCTCTAGGTGGTTCCCTGAAGAGACTAGGATGTAGTTTCTCTAACGGCCTCTAGGTGGTTCACGGTAGAGACTAGCATGTCGTTCTCTAACAGCCTCTAGGTGGTTGAGGGTAGAGACTAGCATGTCGTTTTTCTAACGGCCTCTAGGTGGTTCCCGGTAGAGACTAGCATGTAGTTCCTCTAAAGGCCTCTAGGTGGTTCACGGTGGAGACTAGCATGTAGTTCCTCTAACGGCCTCTAGGTGGTTCCCGGTAGAGACTAGCTTGTAGTTCCTCTAATGGCCTCTAGGTGGTTCACGGTGGAGACTAGCATGTAGTTCCTCTAACGGCCTCTAGGTGGTTCCCGGTCGAGACTAGCATGTAGTTTCGCTAACGGCCTCTAGGTGGTTCAGGGTAGAGACTAGCATGTAGTTCCTCTAACGGCCTCTAGGTGGTTCAGGGTAGAGACTAGCTTGTAGTTCCTCTAACGGCCTCTAGGTGGTTCAGGGTAGAGACTAGCATGTAGTTTCTCTAACGGCCTCTAGGTGGTTCAGGGTAGAGACTAGCATGTAGTTTCTCTAACGGCCTCTAGGTGGTTCCCGGTAGAGACTAGCATGTAGTTCCTCTAATGGCCTCTAGGTGGTTCATGGTGGAGACTAGCATGTAGTTCCTCTAACAGCCTCTAGGTGGTTCCCGGTAGAGACTAGCATGTAGTTCCTCTAACGGCCTCTAGGTGGTTCCCGGTAGAGACTAGCATGTCGTTTTTCTAACGGCCTCTAGGTGGTTCCCGGTAGAGACTAGCATGTAGTTCCTCTAAAGGCCTCTAGGTGGTTCACGGTGGAGACTAGCATGTAGTTCCTCTAACGGCCTCTAGGTGGTTCCCGGTCGAGACTAGCATGTAGTTTCTCTAACGGCCTCTCGGTGGTTCAGGGTAGAGACTAGCATGTAGTTCCTCTAACGGCCTCTAGGTGGTTCAGGGTAGAGACTAGCATGTAGTTTCTCTAACGGCCTCTAGGTGGTTCCCGGTAGAGACTAGCATGTAGTTCCTCTAATGGCCTCTAGGTGGTTCCCGGTAGAGACCAGCATGTAGTTCCTCTAACGGTCTCTAGGTGGTTCCCGGTAGAGACTAGCATGTAGTTCCTCTAACGGCCTCTAGGTGGTTCAGGGTAGAGACTAGCATGTAGTTTCTCTAACGGCCTCTAGGTGGTTCCCGGTAGAGACTAGCATGTAGTTCCTCTAATGGCCTCTAGGTGGTTCCCGGTAGAGACCAGCATGTAGTTCCTCTAACGGTCTCTAGGTGGTTCCCGGTAGAGACTAGCATGTAGTTCCTCTAATGGCCTCTAGGTGGTTCTCGGTAGAGACTAGCATGTAGTTCCTCTAACGGCCTCTAGGTGGTTCCCGGTAGAGACTAGCATGTAGTTCCTCTAACGGCCTCTAGGTGGTTCCCGGTAGAGACTAGCATGTAGTTCCTCTAATGGCCTCTAGGTGGTTCATGGTGGAGACTAGCATGTAGTTCCTCTAACAGCCTCTAGGTGGTTCCCGGTAGAGACTAGCATGTAGTTCCTCTAACGGCCTATAGGTGGTTCCCGGTAGAGACTAGGATGTAGTTTCTCTAACGGCCTCTAGGTGGTTCAGGGTAGAGACTAGCATGTAGTTCCTCTAACGGCCTCTAGGTGGTTCAGGGTAGAGACAAGCATGTAGTTCCTCTAACGGCCTCTAGGTGGTTCCCGGTAGAGACTAGCATGTAGTTCCTCTAACGGCCTCTAGGTGGTTCTCGGTAGAGACTAGCATGTAGTTCCTCTAACGGCCTCTAGGTGGTTCCCGGTAGAGACTAGCATGTAGTTCCTCTAACGGCCTCTAGGTGGTTCAGGGTAGAGACTAGCATGTCGTTTCTCTAACGGCCTCTAGGTGGTTCCCGGTAGAGACTAGCATGTAGTTCCTCTAATGGCCTCTAGGTGGTTCACGGTGGAGACTAGCATGTAGTTCCTCTAACGGCCTCTAGGTGGTTCAGGGTAGAGACTAGCATGTAGTTCCTCTAACGGCCTCTAGGTGGTTCAGGGTAGAGACGAGCATGTAGTTCCTCTAACGGCCTCTAGGTGGTTCAGGGTAGAGACTAGCATGTAGTTCCTCTAACGGCCTCTAGGTGGTTCACGGTGGAGACTAGCATGTAGTTCCTCTAACGGCCTCTAGGTGGTTCCCGGTCGAGACTAGCATGTAGTTCCTCTAACGGCCTCTTGGTGGTTCAGGGTAGAGACTAGCATGTAGTTCCGCTAACGGCCTCTAGGTGGTTCAGGGTAGAGACTAGCATGTAGTTCCTCTAACGGCCTCTAGGTGGTTCAGTGTAGAGACTAGCATGTAGTTTCTCTAACAGCCTCTAGGTGGTTGAGGGTAGAGACTAGCATGTAGTTCCTCTAATGGCCTCTAGGTGGTTCACGGTGGAGACTAGCATGTAGTTCCTCTAACGGCCTCTAGGTGGTTCACGGTAGAGACTAGCATGTAGTTCCTCTAACGGCCTCTAGGTGGTTCCCGGTAGAGACCAGCATGTAGTTCCTCTAACGGCCTCTAGGTGGTTCCCGGTAGAGACTAGCATGTAGTTCCTCTAATGGCCTCTAGGTGGTTCCCGGTAGAGACTAGCATGTAGTTCCTCTAACGGCCTCTAGGTGGTTCCCGGTAGAGACTAGCATGTAGTTCCTCTAACGGCCTCTAGGTGGTTCCTGGTAGAGACTAGCATGTAGTTCCTCTAACGGCCTCTAGGTGGTTCCTGGTAGAGACTAGCATGTAGTTCCTCTAACGGCCTCTAGGTGGTTCCCGCTAGAGACTAGCATGTAGTTCCTCTAACGGCCTCTAGGTGGTTCCTGGTAGAGACTAGCATGTAGTTCCTCTAACGGCCTCTAGGTGGTTCCTGGTAGAGACTAGCATGTAGTTCATCTAACGGCCTCTAGGTGGTTCCCGGTAGAGACCAGCATGTAGTTCCTCTAACGGCCTCTAGGTGGTTCACGGTAGAGACTAGCATGTAGTTCCTCTAACGGCCTCTAGGTAGTTCACTGTAGAGACTAGCATGTAGTTCCTCTAACGGCCTCTAGGTGGTTCCCGGTAGAGACTAGCATGTAGTTCCTCTAACGGCCTCTAGGTGGTTCCCGGTAGAGACTAGCATGTAGTTCCTCTAACGGCCTCTAGGTGGTTCCCGGTAGAGACTAGCATGTAGTTCCTCTAACGGCCTCTAGGTGGTTCCCGGTAGAGACTAGCATGTAGTTCCTCTAATGGCCTCTAGGTGGTTCATGGTGGAGACTAGCATGTAGTTCCTCTAACAGCCTCTAGGTGGTTCCCGGTAGAGACTAGCATGTAGTTCCTCTAACGGCCTATAGGTGGTTCCCGGTAGAGACTAGGATGTAGTTTCTCTAACGGCCTCTAGGTGGTTCAGGGTAGAGACTAGCATGTAGTTCCTCTAACGGCCTCTAGGTGGTTCAGGGTAGAGACAAGCATGTAGTTCCTCTAACGGCCTCTAGGTGGTTCCCGGTAGAGACTAGCATGTAGTTCCTCTAACGGCCTCTAGGTGGTTCTCGGTAGAGACTAGCATGTAGTTCCTCTAACGGCCTCTAGGTGGTTCCCGGTAGAGACTAGCATGTAGTTCCTCTAACGGCCTCTAGGTGGTTCCCGGTAGAGACTAGCATGTAGTTCCTCTAACGGCCTCTAGGTGGTTCAGGGTAGAGACTAGCATGTCGTTTCTCTAACGGCCTCTAGGTGGTTCCCGGTAGAGACTAGCATGTAGTTCCTCTAATGGCCTCTAGGTGGTTCACGGTGGAGACTAGCATGTAGTTCCTCTAACGGCCTCTAGGTGGTTCAGGGTAGAGACTAGCATGTAGTTCCTCTAACGGCCTCTAGGTGGTTCACGGTGGAGACTAGCATGTAGTTCCTCTAACGGCCTCTAGGTGGTTCCCGGTCGAGACTAGCATGTAGTTCCTCTAACGGCCTCTTGGTGGTTCAGGGTAGAGACTAGCATGTAGTTCCGCTAACGGCCTCTAGGTGGTTCAGGGTAGAGACTAGCATGTAGTTCCTCTAACGGCCTCTAGGTGGTTCAGGGTAGAGACTAGCATGTAGTTTCTCTAACAGCCTCTAGGTGGTTGAGGGTAGAGACTAGCATGTAGTTCCTCTAATGGCCTCTAGGTGGTTCACGGTGGAGACTAGCATGTAGTTCCTCTAACGGCCTCTAGGTGGTTCCCGGTCGAGACTAGCATGTAGTTTCTCTAACGGCCTCTCGGTGGTTCAGGGTAGAGACTAGCATGTAGTTCCTCTAACGGCCTCTAGGTGGTTCAGGGTAGAGACTAGCTTGTAGTTCCTCTAACGGCCTCTAGGTGGTTCAGGGTAGAGACTAGCATGTAGTTTCTCTAACGGCCTCTAGGTGGTTCAGGGTAGAGACTAGCATGTAGTTTCTCTAACGGCCTCTAGGTGGTTCCCGGTAGAGACTAGCATGTAGTTCCTCTAACAGCCTCTAGGTGGTTCCCGGTAGAGACTAGCATGTAGTTCCTCTAACGGCCTATAGGTGGTTCCCGGTAGAGACTAGGATGTAGTTTCTCTAACGGCCTCTAGGTGGTTCAGGGTAGAGACTAGCATGTAGTTCCTCTAACGGCCTCTAGGTGGTTCAGGGTAGAGACAAGCATGTAGTTCCTCTAACGGCCTCTAGGTGGTTCCCGGTAGAGACTAGCATGTAGTTCCTCTAACGGCCTCTAGGTGGTTCTCGGTAGAGACTAGCATGTAGTTCCTCTAACGGCCTCTAGGTGGTTCCCGGTAGAGACTAGCATGTAGTTCCTCTAACGGCCTCTAGGTGGTTCCCGGTAGAGACTAGCATGTAGTTCCTCTAACGGCCTCTAGGTGGTTCAGGGTAGAGACTAGCATGTCGTTTCTCTAACGGCCTCTAGGTGGTTCCCGGTAGAGACTAGCATGTAGTTCCTCTAATGGCCTCTAGGTGGTTCACGGTGGAGACTAGCATGTAGTTCCTCTAACGGCCTCTAGGTGGTTCAGGGTAGAGACTAGCATGTAGTTCCTCTAACGGCCTCTAGGTGGTTCACGGTGGAGACTAGCATGTAGTTCCTCTAACGGCCTCTAGGTGGTTCCCGGTCGAGACTAGCATGTAGTTCCTCTAACGGCCTCTTGGTGGTTCAGGGTAGAGACTAGCATGTAGTTCCGCTAACGGCCTCTAGGTGGTTCAGGGTAGAGACTAGCATGTAGTTCCTCTAACGGCCTCTAGGTGGTTCAGGGTAGAGACTAGCATGTAGTTTCTCTAACAGCCTCTAGGTGGTTGAGGGTAGAGACTAGCATGTAGTTCCTCTAATGGCCTCTAGGTGGTTCACGGTGGAGACTAGCATGTAGTTCCTCTAACGGCCTCTAGGTGGTTCCCGGTCGAGACTAGCATGTAGTTTCTCTAACGGCCTCTCGGTGGTTCAGGGTAGAGACTAGCATGTAGTTCCTCTAACGGCCTCTAGGTGGTTCAGGGTAGAGACTAGCTTGTAGTTCCTCTAACGGCCTCTAGGTGGTTCAGGGTAGAGACTAGCATGTAGTTTCTCTAACGGCCTCTAGGTGGTTCAGGGTAGAGACTAGCATGTAGTTTCTCTAACGGCCTCTAGGTGGTTCCCGGTAGAGACTAGCATGTAGTTCCTCTAATGGCCTCTAGGTGGTTCATGGTGGAGACTAGCATGTAGTTCCTCTAACGGCCTCTAGGTGGTTCCCGGTAGAGACCAGCATGTAGTTCCTCTAACGGCCTCTAGGTGGTTCCCGGTAGAGACTAGCATGTAGTTCCTCTAATGGCCTCTAGGTGGTTCCCGGTAGAGACTAGCATGTAGTTCCTCTAACGGCCTCTAGGTGGTTCCCGGTAGAGACTAGCATGTAGTTCCTCTAACGGCCTCTAGGTGGTTCCCGGTAGAGACTAGCATGTAGTTCCTCTAATGGCCTCTAGGTGGTTCATGGTGGAGACTAGCATGTAGTTCCTCTAACGGCCTCTAGGTGGTTCCCGGTAGAGACTAGCATGTAGTTCCTCTAACGGCCTCTAGGTGGTTCCCGGTAGAGACTAGCATGTAGTTCCTCTAATGGCCTCTAGGTGGTTCATGGTGGAGACTAGCATGTAGTTCCTCTAACAGCCTCTAGGTGGTTCCCGGTAGAGACCAGCATGTAGTTCCTCTAACGGCCTCTAGGTGGTTCCCGGTAGAGACTAGCATGTAGTTCCTCTAATGGCCTCTAGGTGGTTCCCGGTAGAGACTAGCATGTAGTTCCTCTAACGGCCTCTAGGTGGTTCCCGGTAGAGACTAGCATGTAGTTCCTCTAACGGCCTCTAGGTGGTTCCCGGTAGAGACTAGCATGTAGTTCCTCTAATGGCCTCTAGGTGGTTCCCGGTAGAGACTAGCATGTAGTTCCTCTAACGGCCTCTAGGTGGTTCCCGGTAGAGACTAGCATGTAGTTCCTCTAACGGCCTCTAGGTGGTTCCCGGTAGAGACTAGCATGTAGTTCCTCTAATGGCCTCTAGGTGGTTCATGGTGGAGACTAGCATGTAGTTCCTCTAACAGCCTCTAGGTGGTTCCCGGTAGAGACTAGCATGTAGTTCCTCTAACGGCCTATAGGTGGTTCCCGGTAGAGACTAGGATGTAGTTTCTCTAACGGCCTCTAGGTGGTTCAGGGTAGAGACTAGCATGTAGTTCCTCTAACGGCCTCTAGGTGGTTCAGGGTAGAGACAAGCATGTAGTTCCTCTAACGGCCTCTAGGTGGTTCCCGGTAGAGACTAGCATGTAGTTCCTCTAACGGCCTCTAGGTGGTTCTCGGTAGAGACTAGCATGTAGTTCCTCTAACGGCCTCTAGGTGGTTCCCGGTAGAGACTAGCATGTAGTTCCTCTAACGGCCTCTAGGTGGTTCAGGGTAGAGACTAGCATGTAGTTTCTCTAACAGCCTCTAGGTGGTTGAGGGTAGAGACTAGCATGTAGTTCCTCTAATGGCCTCTAGGTGGTTCACGGTGGAGACTAGCATGTAGTTCCTCTAACGGCCTCTAGGTGGTTCACGGTAGAGACTAGCATGTAGTTCCTCTAACGGCCTCTAGGTGGTTCCCGGTAGAGACCAGCATGTAGTTCCTCTAACGGCCTCTAGGTGGTTCCCGGTAGAGACTAGCATGTAGTTCCTCTAATGGCCTCTAGGTGGTTCCCGGTAGAGACTAGCATGTAGTTCCTCTAACGGCCTCTAGGTGGTTCCCGGTAGAGACTAGCATGTAGTTCCTCTAACGGCCTCTAGGTGGTTCCCGGTAGAGACTAGCATGTAGTTCCTCTAACGGCCTCTAGGTGGTTCCTGGTAGAGACTAGCATGTAGTTCCTCTAACGGCCTCTAGGTGGTTCCTGGTAGAGACTAGCTTGTAGTTCCTCTAACGGCCTCTAGGTGGTTCCCGCTAGAGACTAGCATGTAGTTCCTCTAACGGCCTCTAGGTGGTTCCTGGTAGAGACTAGCATGTAGTTCCTCTAACGGCCTCTAGGTGGTTCCTGGTAGAGACTAGCATGTAGTTCATCTAACGGCCTCTAGGTGGTTCCCGGTAGAGACCAGCATGTAGTTCCTCTAACGGCCTCTAGGTGGTTCACGGTAGAGACTAGCATGTAGTTCCTCTAACGGCCTCTAGGTGGTTCACTATAGAGACTAGCATGTAGTTCCTCTAACGGCCTCTAGGTGGTTCCCGGTAGAGACTAGCATGTAGTTCCTCTAACGGCCTCTAGGTGGTTCCCGGTAGAGACTAGCATGTAGTTCCTCTAACGGCCTCTAGGTGGTTCCCGGTAGAGACTAGCATGTAGTTCCTCTAACGGCCTCTAGGTGGTTCACTGTAGAGACTAGCATGTAGTTCCTCTAACGGCCTCTACTTCCCTACTTTCTTTTGCCGTTGACGGATTCAAAGTAATTTTCCTGTGAGTGTCGACCACACTCAGATAAAGGTGTCGATCACACCTTTATCTGACCCCACATTTTTGGTCCTTAAAAGATTCCGACCAGCCTGCAGAGAGGCTGAATACAAACCATTCTATCCTGCAAACCACGCATATAAACGGTGTGTGTGTGTGTGTTGGTCTGTGTGTGTGTGTTGGTCTGTGTGTGTGTGTTAGTCTGTGTGTGTGTGTGTGTGTGTTGGTCTGTGTGTGTGTGTGTGTTGGTCTGTGTCTGTGTGTGCGCGCGCACGCGAGAGCTGCAGAGGGAGAGACAGACACGGCCAGAGACAGAGAGAGAAAAAAGAGAGAGACACACACGTATATATATATATATATATCTCTTTTCTCTCTCTGTCTCTGGCCGTGTCTGTCTCTCTCTATAAATATATATATATATATATATATATATATATATATATTTATTTATATATTAAAAAGTATACCACCCAATGACCTTACTGAATGAGTCCATTGAGATGTACTGGCTTAGGAGACTTGATGTAAATCTGTTCTACAGTCTGTGAAATAAACCAGTCGATGGAGTGAATGGGAAATCTCCTCCTCTGCTTGTTTTGTTGTTGATCAGATTCAAGTCTGCACCGTTTGGAGGAAAAGTGCGACCCCTGGTGGTCAAAGTAGATCGTTGTTTTACCTCTTCTACTGAATCCATATTGTACTGAGAATGTACATATTCTACTGAATATATAGAGTATATTCCACAGAAAATGTCCCCACGTTATTTCCATTTTTATTGAAATCAGAAAAGTGTTCAAACATAAACTAAGATAAATGTTTTGTTTATCAATATATACAACAGGATATGCAAATTAACCCTACAATTGTATAGAATGAAACTCAAATAACATTCAGGAGAAAACAGACATTGAACAATATAGTATATGTAATCATGTATAATGGGTTTTATTTTATAAGAGAAAGGCTTATTATTATATGTCTTCATGAATTGAGTGTTCAGAGAGAGAGAGAGAGAGAGAGAGAGAGAGAGAGAGAGAGAGAGAGAGAGAGGGAGAGAGAGAGAGAGAGAGAGAGAGAGAGAGAGAGAGAGAGAGAGAGAGAGAGAGAGAGAGAGAGAGAGAGACAAGATACAATATTTTTTGATTGGCCATTTGTAACAAGTACAATGGAATGCTCCCGCAGTAAGAATTAACATAACTATAAAAATACTTTACACCATTAAAATGAACATGAAAACAACAATAAAGTGAGAGGAGAGAGAGAGAGAGAGAGAGAGAGAGAGAGAGAGAGAGAGAGAGAGAGAGAGAGAGAGAGAACATAAACAATTGTATCTCATTAAACAAACAAAAACATTGAGGAGAAAACAGACTTTGAACAATGTAGTATATCTGATTATGTTCAATCATTAGTTGTTGTGTTGATAATTTAATTATCTAACAAAGGTCTTAGTCTGTTTGATTGACAGGTGAGATGATCAGAGGGGTGGAGTTTCTACCACCATCATGTAAACCTGGACAGAGGATTGGATAGAGAGGCTCACTGAAGGTGCAGCCAGTAGCAGAGTAGATATGAGCCCTGGCTTCCACATCATAGAAGGAGACCAGACCTGCGTCATAATCAACAAACACCCCCACCTTCTGGAGCTCAGCTCTCACAGGGAGACGGACAACAGGGTTGTCATTAAATAACAACTCATCGTCCTCAAAGTAAAGAGTCCAGATACCATTCTCAGGGCTGTGTGATGTGATTTTATCTTTTCTGTTGACAGACTCTCTGGCCACTCCTAACCACCATTCAGTCTTGTCTTTAACCTGGACCTCAAAGTAGAATCTCCCTGAGGAGAAGCTCTGCTTCGTGAGAACATTTAGATGCCGTGTAAATCTCTTAGGGTTGTGTGGGAGTTTCTTCCCTACACCTCCATCATGTACTTGTTTCCCATCATCAGACAGGATGAGATGGGGATGAGCTGTATCAGGATCTAGAGTCACCTCTACTTCATACTGCTGGACCCTCTTCAGCTCAACACCACACAGATTGTTCATTTCTGTCATATAATGGACATTATAAATGAATGACGTACGCCTTTAAGAGATTGTTGTTACGCCACTGGTAACAGAAGGTTTCTGGTTTCTCGTGGTGCTTGCATCGTAACACATGTGTATTTTGTACTTGGATGGTGAATCATTATTCTTATCGTAAACTCCTTTTTAATTAAGATTGTCTGGACATTGAAATATTTAGACTCTATACATTTCCTTACGAGTTAATATCAAATAAATAGAAATAAATAGAAATACAATGAAAATAAAATAAAAAAATAAAATAATAATACAAATGTTTTATATAATTATATGTACATAACAGAATGTTACACACACATACACACACACACACACACACACACACACACACACACACACACACACACACACACACACACACACACACACACACACACACACAGCTGCTAGCGACCGATCGACGGCCGACTCACCGCAGCGTCTGGTCGTCCTCCTTCAGTAAATGGCTGAGTGTGTGAGTAGCGTCCGCCTGGTGGTTCCCGGGTCGTGATTTGATTGACGGGGGCTTGGAGGCGGGACTGGAGGTCGTCGCTGTATTCTAGTTGATGGGAGCTGGAGGAGGAGGAGGGAGAACACACATTGATGTCTCGGGATTTATTATGATTTATTGTGTATTGCGCGCGCATGTGTGTGTGTGTGTGTGTGTGTGTGTGTGTGTGTGTGTGTGTGTGTGTGTGTGTGCACACACACACACACACACACACACACGTATGTATATATATATATATATATATATATATATATAAAATAACTTGGGACCATGAATAGCAACATCAACATTGAATTAGAGTTGTTCGCTGTTTCCTTGTTTGAAGACGCTGGTCCCTCATGAATACAAGAGAGAGAGAGAGAGAGAGAGAGAGAGAGAGAGAGAGAGAGAGAGAGAGAGAGAGAGAGAGTTTGCCTGTAGTTTGCAGGATATTCCAAAAGCCGCACGTGTGTGTGTGTAATCCTTCAGGTCTCTTCTCCTTCTTTTCCTCATGTTTATATATATTATATATATATATTTATATCTTAAAAAGCATTCCACCTAATGAACTTACTGTCACGGTTACGGTGGTTGGCAGGGGGCGTGGCCTAGCCACGTGTGCTGGTGGCGCACACACCCCTGTCAACAATCACGTTGGTTGGCAGGGGGCGTGGCCTAGCCACGTGCGCTGGCCACACACACACACACACACCTGGACACAATCTCCCCCCGTGTAATTTGTTGATCACCTCACCTGGGGTATATATACGTTGTCTTTCCTTTACCCCAGCGTGAGGTCGTTACTACTTATTCTACATATACTGCACATTCTCCCGTCTGTTCTGATCGCCCGGCTGCTGACTATCGGAGAGATAGTTCGCACCCCGGTCGCCTGCCTACTCTACTTCCACGTAGTTCTCCCCGTGTACCCTTGTGACTTTGTGTGTTGTGTGCTTTGAGAATAAAGCCGTTCGTATCGCTCCACTCTGTCGTTGTCTGCGTTCGGGGTCCAACCCACACTCCCTCTCTTCGTGACAGAACGACCTCACCACCATGGACCCCGGCGACTTCGACACGTGGAGGACCATTATGTTCTCCCGGGACGCCCCGGAAAAGGCTAACATAGCGCATATTCGGGCGTGGTTGGCCGCTCCGAAAGTTCCAATGACTTTCGGTTTTCCTCCACCGACTGCGCTGCCCCGGCGTGAGGACGCCGCCCTGCTTCCGGCTGACCACGTCGCTCCGCACCCGGCTGACGACGCCGCTCCGCACCCGGCTGACGACGCCGCTCCGCACCCTGCTGACGACGTTGCTCCGCATCCGCCTGAGGACGTCGCTCCGCACCCAGCTGACGACGTCGCTCCGCACCCGACTGAGGACGTCGCGCCGTACCCGCCTGATGACGTCAAGCGGCCCCCGTCTGCTGACGCCGCGCCGTACCCGCCTGACGCCGCGCTGTACCCGCTTGACTATGTCACGCAACCCCCGTCTGCTGACGCCGCGCCGGATCCGCCTGACGATGTCACGCAACCCCCGTCTGCTGACGCTGCGCCGGATCCGCCCGACGACGTCACGCAGCCCCCGTCTGCTGACGCCGCGCCGGACCCGCCCGACGACGTCACACAGCCCCCGCCTGCTGACGCCGCGCCGGATCCGCCCGACGACGTCACGCAGCCCCCGTCTGCTGACGCCACGCCGTACCCGCCCGACGACGTCACGCAGCCCCCGTCTGCTGACGCCGCGCCGTACCCGCCTGACGACGTCACGCAGCCCCCGTCTGCGGACGCTACGCCGTACCCGCCAGACGATGTCACGCAGCCTCCGTCTGCTGACGTCAAGCGGCCCCCGTCTGCTGACGCCGCGCCGTACCCGCCCGACGACGTCACGCAGCCCCCGTCTGCTGACGCCGCGCTGTACCCGCCCGACGACGTCACGCAGCCCCCCGTCTGGAGGAGACCTCCAGAGAGGACTCCCACCGACCTGGGCAGAAGGGGTGGCTCTCTTCCCGGGCCCCACCCGCCCACCAAATCTCCTCCACCCCCCCGGATCATCGACTGGGACGCAGACGGTCCAGAGGGGCGGGGTTGGCCCCCGCGCCGCTACAGTCGGGATCTGTTATTTTCCCTCAACTGCCACCGGGAACACCCCTTCAAGCCGGGTTGGACGCCAGGAGGCGCCCGTTGAGGGGGGGGTACTGTCACGGTTACGGTGGTTGGCAGGGGGCGTGGCCTAGCCACGTGCGCTGGTGGCGCACACACCCCTGTCAACAATCACGTTGGTTGGCAGGGGGCGTGGCCTAGCCACGTGCGCTGGCCACACACACACACACACACACCTGGACTCAATTTCCCCCCGTGTAATTTGTTGATCACCTCACCTGGGGTATATATACGTTGTCTTTCCTTTACCCCAGCGTGAGGTCGTTACTACTTATTCTACATATACTGCACATTCTCCCTGTTCTGATCGCCCGGCTGCTGACTATCGGAGAGATAGTTCGCACCCCGGTCGCCTGCCTACTCTACTTCCACGTAGTTCTCCCCGTGTACCCTTGTGACTTTGTGTGTTGTGTGCTTTGAGAATAAAGCCGTTCGTATCGCTCCACTCTGTCGTTGTCTGCGTTCGGGGTCCAACCCACACTCCCTCTCTTCGTGACACTTACTAAATGAGTCCCATTAGATGTGCTGTACGGGGCTTAGGATGTCACGGTTACGGTGGTTGGCAGGGGGCGTGGCCAAGCCACGTGCGCTGGTGACACACACACACACACACCTGGACACAATCTCCCCGTCTAATTTGTTTATCACCTCACCTGGGGTATATAGACGTTGTCTTTCCTTTACCCCAGCATGAGGTCGTTACTCTACTATGCACGTAGTTCTCCCGTCTGGCACCCATCGCCTGCCAACTACCTGCCGGTACTCCGCACCCGATACCCCCGGTACAGACTCCTTCCACTGTCCCAGACTACTCTACCGGTCAACTGCATGCCGGGACTCCGCGGATCGTCCTCCCCGTGTACCCTTGTGTTTTGTGTGTGTTTTGGGAAATAAAGCCGTCTCGTATCACTCTCCACTTGTCGCCGTCTGCGTTCGGGGTCCAACCCGCTTCCTCTCTCGTGACATAGGATACGCGATGTAGGGCTGGGTGCGGACAGCCCTTTGAAGAACACTAGCTCAGTCTGATCCAGGTGGAGCTTTAGGTGGTGCATCGACATCCACTTTGAGATGTCTGCTGAGCACGCCGCAATGCGTGTTTCCACTTGCGTGTCCGAGGGTGGAAACGACAAGAGCGGTTGGGTGTGGTCAGCATAGCGGTGGTAGGATAAGTCATGGGAGTGGATAACAGGACCGAGGGACGTTGTGTAGCGGGAGAAGAGAAGAGGACATAGGACCGATCCTTGTGGAACCCCAGTAGTCAGTCGGCGTGGTTCTGACGCAGACCCTCTATAAATACCCTATACCCTTTATAAATAAATGTCAAATAAAACACGGACACAATAACTACAATAATATGAATTCATAAATTAAAATTAAATACAAAGTAGAGAAAAGCGCTGGTTTTTGGTGATTTCTGAAAATGATAGATAGTGATATAAATATATATAAAATATATTATGATTATCAGTATTATTATCATTATTTGTATCATCATTTCTGTTGTTATTGTTATATAATGACATCTTACCCCTTATATAATACATGAAACATGACAACAACCAAAGTAAGCAACTCAAAGCATGTAGCAGCAGCCCCTAGACAGCAGAGGACCACGGTCCTCAATGACTACAGACCCGTCGGCCCTCACCTCTGTGCTAATGGAGATGAACCAAACAGCTCCTCTCTGACCATCTGCAGTTCACCAACAGGTCTGTGGATCAACCATCCTCCCGCACCAAGACAACAATCTCCCAGACCTGCAGCGCCAACAAGACCCAGCAGAGGGCGCTCTTCCTCTTACTGCACTGTTGTGGCCTTGTATTATTCATGATGTGCTACCGCTCACTACGGCGCTGCACTACTGTCACCTTAAATGCATTTAGCACCATCCTCCATATGAAGATATCATCCCTTAGACATGTTACTGTTGTTATGGTTCTTTATTGTTGTGTATAGTACTGCTATAGCATAGTGTTGTTGTATAGCAGTATATAGTGTTGTTGGTAGTATAGTATTTTGTAGTACAGTGTAGTCTAATATAGTAAAGTGTAGTTTAGTATTGAATTCAGAATGCAGAAGTGAAGGGGAGTCAGCGTTCCATTGTTCTTGTTCACAAGGGAGAACCAGTTGTGTAGAGAACTCCTCTACCTCCCTCCCAGGAGAGCTAAATACATTTTTTGCTCGGTTCGACGTAAACGGCAGCCCGCCGAAGCCAGCACCTACTGGGGAGACCAGCCAGCTGCGCATCTCGGAGGCGGATGTGCGCCGCACCTTTAAGCGGCTGAACATCCGTAAGGCGGCAGGCCCCGACAGCATCCCGGGCCGCGTCCTCAGAGCATGCGCAGACCAGTTGGCAGGAGTCTTTGCAGACATCTTCAACCTCTCCCTGTCCCAGGCTGTTGTCCCCGCAGTCTTCAAGATATCCACCATCGTGCCTGTCCCTAAACAAACCAAGGTAACATGCCTGAATGACTACAGACCTGTGGCCCTCACCTCGATCGTTAGCAAATGCTTCGAGAGGTTGGTCAAGGACTTTATTTGCTCCGTGTTACCTACCACGCTGGACCCATGGCAATTTGCATATCGTCAAAATAGATCCACGGACGACGCAATTGCCATGGCCCTCCACACTGCCCTTTCCCACCTGGAGGGGAAGAACTGTTATGTGCGAATGCTGTTTGTGGACTACAGCTCAGCATTCAACACAATAGTTCCTGCCAAGCTCGACACCAAGCTGAGAGGTCTAGGCGTACCCCCATCCATGTGCAGCTGGATACTGAACCTCCTGTCGGACCGCCGCCAGGTGGTGAGGATGGGCAGCACCACATCAGAGCCACTGACCCTCAACACGGGAGCCCCCCAGGGATGCGTGCTGAGCCCTCTCTTCTACTCCCTCTACACCCACGACTGCATGGCTATGCACAGCTCCAACGTCATCGTCAAGTTTCCTGACGACACGACAGTGATGGGCCTGATCGCCGGCGACGACGAGACAGCCTAGGAGGTCGGATCGCTGGAGCAGTGGTGCCAGGAGAACAGCCTCGCCCTCAACGTCAAGAAGACCAAGGAGCTGATCGTGGACTTCAGGAGGCAGAGGGGAGAGCACAGCCCTATCTCCATCGACGGCGTTGCAGTAGAGAGGGTCAGCAGCTTCAAGTTCCTCGGCGTGCACATCTCCGAGGACCTCACATGGTCCACGCACACCACACACGTGGTGAAAAGGGCCCAACAACGCCTGTATTTTCTCAGGCGTCTGAAGAAATTCAGCATGGGCCCCCGCATCCTGAGAACATTCTACAACGGCACCATCGAGAGTGTTCTGACAGGGTGTATCACCGCCTGGTACGGGAACTGCACGGCACTCGAGCGCAGAGCGCTTCAAAGGGTGGTGCGGACGGCCCAGTATATCGTTGGAGGTGAGCTCCCCTCCCTCCTGGACATTTACAACCAGCGGTGCGTGGCCAAGGCCAAAATAATTATAAAAGACATTGCCCACCCCAGCCACGAACTTTACTCACTATTACCGTCAGGCAGGCGATACCGCAGTATCAAGTGTCGTACAAATAGGCTTAGAGATAGCTTCCACAGTCAGGCCATCAGGCTGCTGAACAAGGGCGTATAACATATAA
Organism: Muraenolepis orangiensis; assembly: GCA_027704905.1. Lineage (NCBI taxonomy): Eukaryota > Metazoa > Chordata > Actinopteri > Gadiformes > Muraenolepididae > Muraenolepis > Muraenolepis orangiensis. The sequence continues at coordinate 248,098 of JANIIK010001023.1, forward strand.
CAATGTATATTTTATTACATTGATTTATATATATATATTGCTCTTTTCTGTGCTGATTTTTGCATTTTATAAATTGCATTTTTTATTTTTATTTTATATTCTTTATTCTATTTTTTATTCTATTTTTATCTATTTTTATTTGATCTTATTTTATAACTGCTGTCTGTCGTCGGGTATTGCACACAAGAATTTCACATCACTGCTTTATACTAAACTGTAAACTGTGAAGTGACAATAAACTTGACTTGACTTGACTTGACTTGACTTGACATGGCAACAAGCTTCCTGTGGCAGCTGCATCCTGGTCACCACTTCTTCTAACGACTTCCATCTGGACACACACACACACACACACACACACACACACACACACAAACACATCCTCCTCTCTCGCTTTCTCTCTCTCTCTCTCTATCTCTCTCTCTGTCTCTCTCTCTCTCTCTCTCTCTCTCTCTCTATCTCTCTCTCTCTCTCTCTCTCTCTCTCTCTCTCTCTCTCTCTCTCTCTCTCTCTCTCTCTCTCTCTCTCTCTCTCTCTCTCTCTCCTCACTGATGATCCTGCAACTTAACCAAAAACAATCTTGAATATAGTTACAAAATAATCAATACAAAAATAAAGTATAATACATAAATAAATACAAATAAAAAGGGCAAATACCAACTTTATGAATCAACAAAAGAAGTGTGACCACATGGATGAACCCAATTAAAGAAGAGTGACTTCTACTCCACCGATAAACAAGCAGTAAATCAATTGATTACATTAGCACCATATGTGACTGACCATCACACTTATCAATCCTACACTAATTGAACTAAGAGAAAAGGAGAGAGAGTACAAAAGAGAAAATAAGAGAGAGAGAGAGAGAAATAGAGAGAGTACAAGAGAGAGAGAGAGAGAGAGAGAGAGAGAGAGGAGAGAGAGAGAGAGAGAGAGAGAGAGAGAGAGAGAGAGAGAGAGAGAGAGAGAGAGAGAGAGAGAGAGACACACACACACAGAGCGAGAGAGAGAGAGAGAGAGAGAGAGAGAGAGAGAGAGAGAGAGAGAGAGAGAGAGAGTCACACTACATGCAGCCACCATTCTGAGTAGCTGTCTGTAAAGAGTGGAACAAGATGAGGACGGAGAGAACACACAAAGAATCCAACTTTACATATTAATAGTTAATACATATTAATAGTTAACATACCTGTATGATACTCATGTTACATTTTTACTGTACTTACTATATATATATATATATATATATATATATATATATATGTATATAAATGAATCTTCAACTGTTGATACAACTACACCCCCCTGCTCACTACCTGCTGTCTATACATTTATATATATTTATAATTTGATACAACTGCACACCCCTGCTCACTACCGGTTTATACTTACCTCTTATATATTATATATATATTATAATATATATATATATATATATGTATACCTGTTTTTAGTAGTAGTTTTTTTAGTAGACTGTTTTTACATATTATTCAACAACCGTACATTATATAACATTATATAACATTATATATAACATTATATATAACATTATATATAACATTATATATAACATTATATATAACCGTGAACTTTACTGCTACATTTGCACTCTGGTTAGACGCCAAATTCCTTTTGCTGTACTGAACTTGTGCTGTAGTACACTGACAATACATTTGAATATAATCTAATCTAATCTAATGCGCCCAAAGTAAGAGCCTGAAAGTTGAAAGGTCAGTGAAGTGTTTGTCCGTGGGGGCGGGGCCATTTGTTGGGGGCGGAGCCAAGAGGAAGCCTAGTTCAGGAAACAGAAGTTAATGTTCAAAGAAACCAAACCACCCGACATCGGAGCAGTTCTCTCTTCCAGGAGAAAAACACAACGCGTTTAGGAACAAAACAGACAGAAACCACAACAAGGTGAGCAAAACAGCACAACTATAAGAGTTATATGCTTATATACTTTATAGTTAAACCCTCTTTTCCCGTTATGGAATTAGAAAAATAATGGAGTTGCTCAATACATAAACCATGTCGTCTGTGTCTAGGAATGGCTTCTGCTAACACTTCCTGGTCTGAAGAGAACCTTTCATGTTCCATCTGTCTGGAGGTGTTCAACAGTCCAGTTTCCACACCATGTGGACACAACTTCTGTAGAGCCTGTATTACAAAGTTCTGGGATGACCAAGTCCGGTACAAATGTCCTGTTTGCAACGAGCTTTTCCACACAAGACCTGATCTACAGGTCAATACCCTCTTTTCAGAGATGGTTGATCAATTTAGACGGTTTGTACCAGAAAAACAGCAGCCTTGTGTTGAACCAGGAGAAGTTCCCTGTGGCGTCTGTACCGGGACCCAGCTGAAGGCTGTGAAGTCCTGCCTAGTGTGTCTTACCTCTTACTGCCACACCCACCTGGAGCCACATCAGAGAGTCTCAGGCCTGAAGAGACATCAGCTGGTCGAGCCTATGGACCGTCTGGAAGACAGGATGTGTAAGATACACAATTATCAAATACTGGAGCTCTTCTGCCAGACTGAACAGGTGTGTGTGTGTCAGATCTGTACAGAGAAGGCCACAAGTCCCACCCTGTTGTACCTCTAAAGGAGGAATATGAAGTGAAGATGGTCCAGCTGGAGAAGATAGAGTCTGATGTTCTGCAGATGATCCAGGAGAGAAAACAAAAGATTAAGGAGATCATAAACACAGTAGAATTGAGCAAAATAAACTCAGACAGAGAGATAGCCGATGGTCTGCAGGTCCTCGCTGCTCTGATGCGCTGCATTGAAAAGTGTCGGGATGATTTAAACCAAACGGTTAAAGACAAACTGAAATCCACAGAGAAACAAGCTGAAGGCCTCATCAAAGAGCTGGAGCAGGAAATAGAAGATCTGACCAATAGAAGCTCAGAGGTGAAGCAGCTCTCACACACTGAAGACCACCTCCACTTCCTCCAGACCTTCAGATCCCTGGAGAATCCTCCACACACCAGGGACTGGACGAGGGTGGAGGTCCATCCTCCGTCATACGTAGGGACCTTGAGGAGATCCCTGGATCAGCTGGAGGAGACACTGAACATGGACATGAAGAAGCTGCGTGATGTTGAACTGAAGAGGGTCCAGCAGTATGGAGTAGAGGTGACTCTAGATCCTGATACAGCTCATCCCCGGCTCATCCTGTCTGATGATGGGAAACAAGTACATCATGGAGGTGTATGGAAGGAACTCCCAGACAACCCTAAGAGATTTACACGGCATCTAAATGTTCTCACGAGGCAGAGCTTCTCCTCAGGGAGATTCTACTTTGAGGTCCAGGTTAAAGACAAGACTAAATGGTGGTTAGGAGTGACCAGAGAGTCTGTCAACAGAAAAGATGTCCTCACATCAGACACCCCTGAGAATGGTTTCTGGACTCTTCTCTTCTCCAAGGATGAGTTGTTATTTAATGGCAACACTGATGTCCGTCTCCCTGTGAGAGCTGAGCTCCAGAAGGTGGGGGTGTTTGTTGATTATGACGCAGGTCTGGTCTCCTTCTATGATGTGGAAGCCAGGGCTCATATCTACTCTGCTACTGGCTGCACCTTCAGTGAGCCTCTCTATCCAATCCTCTCTCCATGGTTACATGATGGTGGTAGAAACTCCACCCCTCTGATCATCTCACCTGTCAATCAAACAGTCTAGGACCTTTGTTAGATAATTAAATAATCAACATAAACAACTAACGTGATTGAACATAATCAGATATACTACATTGTTCAAAGTCTGTTTTCTCCTCAATGTTTTAGTTTGTTTAATGATATACAATTGTTTCTGTTCTCTCTCTCTCTCTCTCTCTCTCTCTCTCTCTCTCTCTCTCTCTCTCTCTCTCTCTCTCTCTCTCTCTCTCTCTCTCTCTCTCTCTGAAAACTCCATTCATGAAGACATAATAATAAGCCTTTCTCTTATAAAATCAAACCCATTATACATGATTACATATACTATATTGTTCAATGTCTGTTTTCTCCTGAATTTTATTTGAGTTTTCATTCTATACAATTGTAGGGTTCATTTGCATATCATGTTGTATATATTGATAAACAAAACATCTATCTTAGTTCATGTTTGAACACTTTTCTGATTTCAATAAAAATGGAAATAACGTGGGGACATTTTCTGTGGAATATACTCTATATATTCAGTAGAATATGTACATTCTCAGTACAATATGGATTCAGTAGAAGAGGTAAAACAACGATCTACTTTGACCACCAGGGGTCGCACTTTTCCTCCAAACGGTGCAGACTTGAATCTGATCAACAACAAAACAAGCAGAGGAGGAGATTTCCCATTCACTCCATCGACTGGTTTATTCCACAGACTGTAGAACAGATTTACATCAAGTGTCCTAAGCCAGTACATCTCAATGGACTCATTCAGTAAGGTCATTGGGTGGTATACTTTTTAATATATATCTATATATATATAAATAAATATATATAAATATATAAATAAATATATATAAATATATATAAATATATATATATATATATATATATAAATAAATAAATATATATATATAAGTGATGCTTTTATCAGCTTTGTGGTGTGATAAAATGTACATATATCATTTAATCACAGTACAAAGCTGACATAAGCGTCAACTCCCTCCACGTGACATTTTATATTTTTTTCTAAAATCAAATCGCTATCTCTCTCTCTCTCTCTCTCTCTCTCTCTCTCTCTCTCTCTCTCTCTCTCTCTCTCTCTCTCTCTCTCTCTCTCTCTCTCTCTCTCTCTCTCTCTCTCTCTCTCTCTCTCTCTCTCTCTCTCTCGGAGGGACATCTGGTTGGGTCTTGCCCAGGTGGGCGGCTCCAGCTCACCTGACGCTACCCCTGCAGCGGAGTCTGAATCGCTTGGCGCTCAGCAGTTTGCTGACAAAGCGCAGGTGTTAGAGACGGTCGTACAGGTCGTTACACGCTGGGAAAGAAGGAAGAGATGGCAAGGCTTGTGTAGCGTCTGTCTGTCTGTCTGTCTGTCTGTCTCTGTCTCTTTTACTGTATGTCTCTCTCTCTCTCTCTCTCTCTCTCTCTCTCTCTCTGTTTCTTAGATTAGAGATTAGAGAGAACTAAGATTACAATCAGAGAGGAACACACGCAACATTGGTTCTGCGTTCTGTTCCCAGCAGCAGCAGCACCACCATCTCCTCATGTTAGTCCTGTGTGCGTATGAGCTACTACAGTGGTTCCCAAACGTTTAAGGTCCTGTTCCCCTTAACCATAGAACCTCCTGCTGGGTTCCCCCTCTACCTCTCACCTGATGTTACATATGAAGACCAGACCGTGGATTCACTATTTAAGGTCCTGTACCCCTTAGAACCCAGGTAGGGGTTTTGGGAACCCAGATGGTGTGTTTTTGGGAACCCAGGTGGTGTTTTTGAAAACACAGGTGGTGTTTTTAAGGGAACCCAGGTGGTGTTTTTGGGAACCCATGTGTGTTTTTGTAAACCCAGATGGTGTTTTTAATGGAACCCAGGTAGTGTTTTTTGGGAATATAGGTGGTGTTTTTAAGGGAACCCAGGTGGTGTTTTTAAGGGAATACATGTGGTGTTTTTGGGATCACAGGTGGGGGTTTTGGGAACCCGGGTGGTGTTTTTGAGAACAAAGGTGGTGTTTTTGGGAACCCAGGTGGTGTTTTTAGGAACTAAGGTGGTGTATTTGGAACCCAGGTGGTGTTTTTGGGAACACATGTGGTGTTTTTAAGGGAACCCAGGTGGTGTTTTAAAGGGAACCTAGGTGGTGTTTTTGAGATCACAGGTGGGGGTTTTGGGAACCCGGGTGGTGTTTTTGAGAACAAAGGTGGTGTTTTTGGGAACACATGTGGGGGTTTTGGGAACCCAGGTGGTGTTTTTAAGGGAACCCAGGTGGTGTTTTTGGGAACCTAGGTGGTGTTATTGGGATCACAGGTGGGGGTCTTGGGAACCCGGGTGGTGTTTTTGGAACAAAGGTGGTGTTTTTTGGAACACAGGTGGTGTTTTGGGAACACAGGTTTGGGTTTTGTGAACACAGGTGGTGTTTTTAAGGGAACACAGGTGGTGTTTTTGGGAACCTACATGGTGTTTTTTTTGCAACCCAGGTGGTGTTTTGGGGAACCCAGGAGGTGTTTTTGGGAACACATGTGGTGTTTTTGTGATCACAGTTGGGGGTTTTGGTAACCCGGGTGGTGTTTTTGGGAACACACGGGCGGTGTTTTTGGGAACACAGGTGGGGGTTTTGTGAACCCAGGTGGTGTTTTAATGGAACCCAGGTGGTGTTTTAATGGAACCCAGGCTCTCTCTCTCTCTCTGGCCGTGTTCCATTTCAGGGTCTCCATCCTTTTAGGCCTCATTTGAAGGCCGCTTACGTCACAGCAGCCGTGACGAGGCTGTCCCATTCCGTAGGCTCCTTCAAAGTCAGCCTTCAAATGCAGCCTTAATCTCCCCAAATTGAAGTGTGCATCGATGCAGACTTTTGCAGACTTCTGGCCCAGAATATCCCAGAATGCATTTCGCACCAACCAGTAGAGAATTTGAGCCTAGCTAAAAAATAGTTAAATAGTAATAGTTGGAATACTTTACTGCCCTGAGTCAACATGTTTCTACAGGCCGTAATGTTATTTTCAAACTTTCAGAGGTAGCCTTATATCTTGCCGAGTTTGTGTTGATTTAATAGATCATCTATACTTCATAATACTTCGTAATACGGACATAAATGGACCGAGATGAAAACATTTAGAAAAGGTTGTGAGCCTTTCTTTGTTTTCAGACAGTTCAATATCACTTTATATCACAAGTCCAGTACAGTTACACACGGCTAACTCATATTTTGCTACTAAAGCTGCTTTTGCTTGGTGATGTGATGTGAAGAAAAACTAACTTTTAACATTTTGTTTGTTTTAGGGAGCAAGGAGCTCACCACAAAGTTCATTCGACAAAGGGGGGAAAGTGACGCCCTGTTCACTGGGGCTAAGTTCTCAGCGAGTGGCCTGGAGGAAAGGCAACAATAGCCATTTCTCCTGCTGTGTCTCCTTCTCCAATCTTCTCAGTTTCCATCCCTGTATTGACTTGATCAATAAGTGCTTCCCTTTTGTGATTAGGACAATTCTGGAAAGAATGGACCTGCTGGCGTTTGTAAAGCCCATGCAGGGACAACCTAAAAAAAAAGTCTGTACAGTGAAATTATATTTGTTTGTTTTAATCATGAAAGTTAATAAAAGCACTTTTGCTGATGTTGTTAACTGCCATGAGTGATTTCCTCTGCCTTAGGATTGCACATGTCCAGGGTCAGGAGAAGGTGTGAGTGGGAAACACACTGCTGCAACTTGGCCGTGGTTTGTCCTCATGGAGGAGGTGTTGGGACAGAGCCATTCCATTGCACCCCCTGTCCTGGTTTCCTCCATCCCTGAGGACACACCAGGGCCAAGTTCAGCAGTGGGTGACCAGCAGGAGGAGGAAAGGAGCCAGAGCCAGCAAGAAGCAAGAGAGGGAGAGATGAAGAGTCATAGAGCTGATGAGGGAGGACATGAGATTACAGCCAGAGGCAGAGCAGAGGAAGACACAACGTCTGTTTACCCTTTTGGAAAGAATTGTAAATAGTATGTAATGTAATAATAAATAAAATTAAAGCTGCAAGCAGCATTGAGCGGGTCTGAGTTATGACAACAGCTTTTGAGGAAAGCTCACTATTGTCATATTGAGGTGTTGAGGGCCGGACCATTGACTGTCATCTGAAGTCTGGTGCCGTTTGGACGATTTTCCATTGAGTTAAGACAACATTGTGTTTAATGGCGAGGGATGCGTTGCCATGGAAACGGCATATGGTGAGATCTCAGATTTCACGTAGAGCTGTTGAGATATGGACCAGTGATATAAAAGTGAAGATTGGGGGACGATGGCACCGTGTCCATTGAAGTTACAGCGACACCGTGTTTTATGGCGAGGGATGCGTTGCCATGGAAACGGCATATGGTGAGATCTCAGATTTCACGTAGAGCTGTTGAGGCATGGACCAATATAAAAGTGAAGATTGGGGGACGATGGCACCGTGTCCATTGGAGTTACAGCGACACCGTGTTTTATGGCGAGGGATGCTTTGCCATGGAAACGGCATATGGTGAGATCTCAGATTTCACGTAGAGCTGTTGAGGCATGGACCAGTGATATAAAAGTGAAGATTGCGCTTTGCGCCCATGTGACCAGGTTCGCGTGGGCTACCAACTGTCATGATTTAGGCCACTTTTTCCCTGTTTTGTGTGGGTTTTGCATGGTTATCGCTCGATAACCATGCGAGCGACCGATTTCAATAGGGTCTTCGCCGACCTCGGTCTCAGACCCTAATAAATTAGAATCAATTTAAAGAAATAGTTTAATTGTTTTTCATGTTATTTGTTCATTTCATGCATTTATCTATTTACAACATATGAATTTGTATTTTAATAATCTATAACATTTACAATTGCCGCTATTAAAGATCACAGATCACTCCAAGGTACGAACGCTGTCTTTATTCCCCACTGTTGTCCAGAACCACAACCACACACACACACACACACACACACACACACACACACACACACACACACACACACACACACACAGCCCTGTTAGACTGCCTCCCCCTGGCCGGTGGTGGGTAAGGGGGACACAGCCCTGTTAGACTGCCTCCCCCTGGCCGGTGGTGGGTAAGGGGGACACAGCCCCGTTAGACTGCCTCCCCCTGGCCGGTGGTGGGTAAGGGGGACACAGCCCTGTTAGACTGCCTCCCCCTGGCCGGTGGTGGGTAAGGGGGACACGGCCCTGTTAGACTGCCTCCCCCTGGCCGGTGGTGGGTAAGGGGGACACGGCCCTGTTATACTGCCTCCCCCTGGCCGGTGGTGGGTAAGGGGGACACGGCCCTGTTAGACTGCCTCCCCCTGGCCGGTGGTGGGTAAGGGGGACACGGCCCCGTTAGACTGCCTCCCCCTGGCCGGTGGTGGGTAAGGGGGACACGGCCCCGTTAGACTGCCTCCCCCTGGCCGGTGGTGGGTAAGGGGGACACGGCCCCGTTAGACTGCCTCCCCCTGGCCGGTTGGTGGGTAAGGGGGACACGGCCCTGTTAGACTGCCTCCCCCTGGCCGGTGGTGGGTAAGGGGGACACGGCCCTGTTATACTGCCTCCCCCTGGCCGGTGGTGGGTAAGGGGGACACGGCCCTGTTAGACTGCCACCCCCTGGCCGGTGGTGGGTAAGGGGGACACGGCCCTGTTAGACTGCCTCCCCCTGGCCGGTGGTGGGTAAGGGGGACACGGCCCTGTTAGACTGCCTCCCCCTGGCCGGTGGTGGGTAAGGGGGACACGGCCCTGTTAGACTGCCTCCCCCTGGCCGGTGGTGGGTAAGGGGGACACGGCCCTGTTAGACTGCCTCCCCCTGGCCGGTGGCGGGTAAGGGGGACACGGCCCTGTTAGACTGCCTCCCCCTGGCCGGTGGCGGGTAAGGGGGACACGGCCCTGTTAGACTGCCTCCCCCTGGCCGGTGGCGGGTAAGGGGGACACGGCCCTGTTAGACTGCCTCCCCCTGGCCGGTGGCGGGTAAGGGGGACACGGCCCTGTTAGACTGCCTCCCCCTGGCCGGTGGCGGGTAAGGGGGACACGGCCCTGTTAGACTGCCTCCCCCTGGCCGGTGGCGGGTAAGGGGGACACGGCCCTGTTAGACTGCCTCCCCCTGGCCGGTGGCGGGTAAGGGGGACACGGCCCTGTTAGACTGCCTCCCCCTGGCCGGTGGCGGGTAAGGGGGACACGGCCCTGTTAGACTGCCTCCCCCTGGCCGGTGGCGGGTAAGGGGGACACGGCCCTGTTAGACTGCCTCCCCCTGGCCGGTGGCGGGTAAGGGGGACACGGCCCTGTTAGACTGCCTCCCCCTGGCCGGTGGCGGGTAAGGGGGACTCGGCCCTGTTAGACTGCCTCCCCCTGGCCGGTGGTGGGTAAGGGGGACACGGCCCTGTTAGACTGCCTCCCCCTGGCCGGTGGTGGGTAAGGGGGACACGGCCCTGTTAGACTGCCTCCCCCTGGCCGGTGGTGGGTAAGGGGGACACGGCCCTGTTAGACTGCCTCCCCCTGGCCGGTGGCGGGTAAGGGGGACACGGCCCTGTTAGACTGCCTCCCCCTGGCCGGTGGCGGGTAAGGGGGACACGGCCCTGTTAGACTGCCTCCCCCTGGCCGGTGGCGGGTAAGGGGGACACGGCCCTGTTAGACTGCCTCCCCCTGGCCGGTGGTGGGTAAGGGGGACTCAGCCCTGTTAGACTGCCTCCCCCTGGCCGGTGGTGGGTAAGGGGGACACAGCCCTGTTAGACTGCCTCCCCCTGGCCGGTGGTGGGTAAGGGGGACTCAGCCCTGGCTGCCATCTGCCCACTCCCCTTTTCCCCTCATTGATTTTAGTAATTTCCTATATAAAGTGTTTTTACCAAGAATAAACAAATAAATGTGATTGACACTTTAAAATAAACTGTTCAACTTTTTCCGGTTGTAGGTGGGACCCAAAAGCAGGAAGAACAGAACGCCAGATGGACTGATATTTATTTTAAATAGTTTAACGACTGGTTAACTAGTGATTAGTACACTTGCCTAATCACCCTTTGAACAACCCACATTTAACCACTGGTTAACTAACCACTGATTAAGACATATAACGACTGATTAAGACTTAACAACTGATTAAGTTAATCACTCTTTGAACAACCAACCCCAGATAAAGAATTACAATGACCAGATAAAACATTCTAATAACAGATAAAACATTCTAATAACAGATAAAACATTCTAATAACAGATAAAACATTCTAACAACAGATAAAACATTCTAATAACAGATAAAACATTCTAATAACCAGATAAAACATTCTGATAACCAGATAAAAAATTCAAATAACCAGATAAAACATTCTAATAACCAGATAAAACATTCAAATAACAGATAAAACATTCTTATAACAGATAAAACATTCTAATAAAGTGTTGATGTTAAGGATGGCTCTTCCTCATCCGTTGCACTGGGAGAGAAGTCGTTGGGACGGAGACGATGAACTGTTTAGCCCTTGGTCAAGGTTTATCTTGCTCTGCTCAGTGGAGCTAACTTAGAACACACACACCATCTGAACATCAGGTGAACACCCCCTCATTAACATACCACGCAAGCCTGCGTCCTCACTTAGCGCCTAACGCTTCAGTGCCTCACAGTGGTACAATAACAACACCGCATCCCCCCGTGAACTTGGCTACAGAATAGACTCAATCTATACACATGTAACAACCGAGGACATATGTAGACCTGTCACTCAACACCCCACTTGTACTCAGGTTGCTGTACTCCAAACATGTCAACAAAACAACAAAGAGACAAACAAAACTCCAAAAACCATTCCTGCTAACGTCTTCAGTTCATCTCAGTTGGAGGTGTTGTCATTATGTTTGCCACCATCTCTTCAGTAGGGCAGCACACCAGAGGTACTTTCCCATCACTTACAGTTGATCTAATGAAGTGGTACTTTATGTCCACGTGCTTACACCGCTGTCTGCCTACAGGGTTCTAGGGCGATGGTTCCCTGGTTGTCCTCATACTCTACTGTTTGTGTCTGTTTGTAATCCTCCATACCCTCCAGTAACCGCTCTAGATATATACACTCTTGTATAGTTGAGGCCAGAGCCATGTATTCCGCCTCACAGGTGGAAAGTGCTACTGTAGGCTGCTTCCTACTCTCCATGAGACTAAAGAGCTGTTCTTACTGAGGCCTACACATTACATGACATTACAGTCATTTAGCAGACGCTTTTATCCAAAGAGACTTACAATAGTGTGTTTCAACAAAGGAAGGAAAGAGAACAACTCGTCACCAGAAGTCTAAAGTGCATTTCATTTCTAACACGTCTCCAATAACTGAACCAGCGCTCAGGTAGAAGTACAATAATTCAGACTAAAGTGTAAGGGACAAAGTACAATAAGTTGACAAACAATATGCAACAATATTGTAGTGTATTTGTATTCCCTTATTATAATCTAAACACTGTCTTATGGTCCTCTATACATAGCAGTAGGTGGTGTAGTGTATGTTTATAGCCTTATTATAATCTAAACACTGTCTTATGGTCCTCTATACATAGCAGTAGATGGTGTAGTGTATGTTTATACCCTTATTATAATCTAAACACTGTCTTATGGTCCTCTATACATAGCAGTAGGTGGTGTAGTGTATGTTTATACCCTTATTATAATCTAAACACTGTCTTATGGTCCTCTATTCCTAGCAGCAGATGGCTACATCATAATCTTCTGGTGAAGCCCAAGGCCCACTAGGTCATAGAGATGTGTTGAGATGTTCCAGTTATCGGCTGGTGTCCCTGTAGGCCCTTATAAGGGTACCTTTAGGGTGCCTTCAACGGTGTCCTATGGACGTACCGTGAGCCATAGCCGTAGGGAGTCGTGCCGTGGGGAACGTTTGACCGATAAGAATGAAGTGATGTCCAAGCCACGGAATGTGGGAGAACGTATATACTGGGTAAGAAGGAGAGGATCTTCAGTCTGACAATTGGCACGGCAGACTCCATCTTGCTGCAGTTGATTATTGTTATCCGGACCTCTGCAATTGATTCTTATCCATCCGAGTAGAAATGATTCTACAATGCTATTAGTATATTATATATATATAGTATATTATATATATAGTATATTAGTATAGCCCTTAGTCAGAGTTACAGGGTGGCTTTACATCTGATGATGAAACCAGAATCACATCTGGTTCTCCTTCCAGTCCGTTTGGTCACTTATTGGATAGAGAGAAATGGGGCTTTGATTTAGTCAATGTATATACTCTTTAGTGTATTGTTATGATGGTTATTATGAATATTATTGATGGTTGTTGGTTATCGTTTCCCCCTCTCTGTGTTAAGGTTATTTTTCGGCTTCGTCCCAAGCAGCAAAACAAGTTATTTGAAGCCAAACCAGGTTTGACTTGGGTTGTATTTTGGTGTTCAACAAACGCTCATCAAACTGGTTTCTTGACCCCAACAGAAGGAACTCTAAAAGTAACGTTTGTTAAAAGTTCTAATCGGGTGTTGAACGCAACGTTTAAAAACCAACGCATCTGACACCGATTCTGAATCGGTGTCAACTTATACCAACTGTTACCAACCAGAACACAATGTGAATGACACGGTCTAAACAGGTGTGAAACCCACCGTTCAATAAGGATCGTATCGGAGACCTATTTCACACGTTTAACGGAGGTGCTGCTGTGGGGTCATTTAACACCCAATAGCGACGTGTTGGAAACGTTTCATAAACCTGTTTCCTCCACATGTGGACAGATGCTTAAGCAATGGCATGATGTCTAATGGACAGCACCAGGTCCATCTTGTGAGTTCTGATGAACAGATCACAGATGAACACTCTTGTTGGTGCAGATAGAATAGAACTAGAGGTGATCACACTGGGCTGTTGCAAAGGGCTTGGTGACTAAGGAGCATTTGGTTAGAAATGTTCTTTTAGAGTCTAAAGTTATTGTAGCTACCCAGTATAGACCTAGCTACACCGAGCTGACCGTGAAATAAGACATTCATCCATACAACACTTTAGATAAGATACATATTTACATTTGGACTGTTTGTTTTGGTAGTATTTAGTGTTTAGATAATTAACGTTAGTTTTATCATCATCATAGTTTTATCATATTAGTGATAATAGTTAGTTTTTATTATCTATCTTTAAGTCAGATAGATATTTAGTTGTATATCTATTGTAGATATTGCATAGTTGTATATATTGTGGGAGTGAGTATTAACGAATGACTGACAGGATTTTGGGTTTGATTAAGCCAGTGATGAACCACCCTCCTCTTCATCACTAACCACCCTCCTCTCAATCACTCACCATCCTCCTCTTCATCACTCACCACCCTCCTCTTCATCACTAACCGCCCTCCTCTTCATCACTAATCTTCATCACTCAACACCCTCCTCTTCATTACTCAACACCCTCCTCTTCATCACTCAACACCCTCCTCTTCATCACCCATCTTCATCACTTACCACCATCCTCTTCATCACTAACCACCCTCCTCTTCATCACTCACCACCCTCCTCTTCATCACTAACCACCCTCCTCTTCATCACTCATCTTCATCACTTACTCACCTCCTATTCATCACTAACCACCCTCCTCTTCATCACTCACCACCCTCCTCTTCATCACTAACCACCCTCCTCTTCATCACTCAACACCCTCCTCTTCATCACTCACCACCCTCCTTTTCATCACTCCTCTTCATCACCCACCACCCTCCTCTTCATCACTTACCACCCTCCTCTTCATCACTCCTCTTTATCACCCACTACCCTCCTCTTTATCACTCGCCACCCTCCTCTTTATCACTCAACACCCTCCTCTTCATCACTCACCACCCTCCTCTTCATCACTCACCACCCTCCTCTTCATCACTCACCACCCTCCTCTTCATAACTCAACACCCTCCTCTTCATCACCCACCACCCTCCTCTTCATCACTTACCACCCTCCTTTTCATCACCCACCACCCTCCTCTTCATCACTAATCTTCATCACTTACCACCATCCTCTTCATCACAAACCACCCTCCTCTTCATCACCCACCACCCTCCTCTTCATCACCCACCACCAACCTCTTCATCACTCACCACCCTCCTCTTCATCACTCACCACCCTCCTCTTCATCACTCACCACCCTCCTCTTCATCACTCACCACCCCCCCATTGGGCTCTTACTACACCAGAGGGCTTTACCATCACATTCCTTTTGAAAAGGACAACACATCATGTTCACCTCACTGGATTATGGAACACAACGTCATGAACACCAATCCAACATCATACTTTAATAACACTTCAAAAAAGGATTTAAAGGAAACAATCCCATGTGATTAATAATGCTTCAAAGAATCAAAGGAAACAACATGAACATGTGATATTTAGCTGGTCAGACCATGAAAGAACATCCAATGCATGACTCCCTTTCAGCTCTGAGAACACATCTTCATCTCCACCACAAACATCATATTGAATACAACAGTCTTCTAGAACGTGTTAAAGAGAAAGTTCAACCATTTAAAACATTATATTGAATACAACAGTCTTCTAGAACGTGTTAAAGAGAAAGTTCAAACATTTAAAACATTATATTGAATACAACAGTCTTCTAGAACTTGTTAAAGAGAAAGTTCAACCATTTAAAACATCATATTGAATACAACAGTCTTCTAGAACTTGTTAAAGAGAAAGTTCAACCATTTAAAACATCATATTGAATACAACAGTCTTCTAGAACGTGTTAAAGAGAAAGTTCAAACATTTAAAACATTATATTGCATGAAGCAGTTTTTGTGAACCTTTTAAAAAGAAAAGTTCAGCAATTTTTAGCGATCAAAATGAATAACAGTCAAAAGTTGAACAGTCTTTAAATCCCTGGGGTCCATCCGTGACCCAGTGGTAGGACCCATGGTGGTAGATCACCTCCTCTGACCCCTGACCTCTGAAACTGCTCTCTGGCCATTTGGGTCCTTAAGGGAGAAACCCCCCCCTCACCCTCCCTGTGTGTGTGTGTGTCTGTATAGTGTATACTATATGTGTGTGTGTCTGTATAGTGTGTGTGTGTGTGTGTGTGTGTGTGTGTGTGTGTGTGTGTGTGTGTGTGTGTGTGTGTGTGTGTGTGTGTGTGTGTGTGTGTGTGTGTGTTGCTACAACGGACACAGAGACACTGAGGAACCATAATCCCTTAACCCAAACCCAGGGATGAGGTCCTCCTGGGTGAATGTGGACTGGAAGGTGTGGATGAGTGTCAGTGTGTCTGAGGACCCTCCTCCATCTGGGGACACTCTATAAAAGGAGAGAGAGCCAGCAGACCGGTCCACATACACTCCTACTCTGTTAGAGGGGGGGAGACGTATGTCTGTTCTACTACCGTTGTACAGGACAGAGTAATGATCATCAGAACAATAAAGACTCCAGGACTTGTTGTTGTATCCAAGCCTGCGGTCTTCACCCTCTTCTCTCCTTGTGATTCCTCTGTATGTCACTCCTATATAAACACCTCCTTTCTTCTCCACCTCCCAGTAACAGCGGTCAGTCAGACCCTCTCTACACAACACCTGGGGACAGGAGTCAAATCTCTCTGGGTGATCAGGATACTTCTTCTCCTCTCTAACCCTCGTCACCTTCCTGTTGTCCTCAGACAGAAAGAGTTCTCTCCAGGCTGTGTTTGGGTCCAGTGTGAGTTCACACGCATCTGATGGAGAACAAGACATGATTAGTCTGCTGAACTGTTGTTGTTGTTCCTAGAAACTGAGCCCAGACTGTAGTTTGTGTTCTCCTGATGTTCTCAGTCCCTCAGCGTCACCACGGCGACGGCGTGGGCTGAAGGAACCGCGTCACACTTCATTGTAGCTAGGATTCTCATTCACGTGAAGCCTTGTTTTCAAACCTATTGAGTCCTGGTCTCATCTCTAGACCATTTAAACAACTGAACCAAAAGGACAGGCGGAGGCGGAGTCAACAGAAGCCCCGCCCTGATGGAGTCCAGCTCCGCCCACCGTTTAGCTCACCAGTTAACATGGAGGGGAAGAGGAGGGGCTTACCACATGGGCTCTGGGTGAGGATCAATATATTAGTAGAATCAGGAGGATTCTCTTCTATGGCTAACACAACTATAATAACAATAATAATAATAATAGTAGTAATATGTATATAAACATTAATATTAATTACAATAATAATAATATTAGTATAAATATTATTTTAACATTTATATGAATAATATTAATAACTAATCCTAATTAATTATGAATTAATTAATACTTAATTAATTAATTAATTAAGTATTGTATATATTTAATAATCATATGAATAATAATTGTATGTATAAAACTCATAATAATAATATTATTATTATTATTATTATTATTATTATATTATTATTATTATTATTATTATTATTATATTATTATAATAATAATATTATTATTATTATTATTATTATTATTAATAATAATACTAATAATAATATTATTATTATTATTATTATTATTAATAATAATACTTATAGTTGAATTTATAATAATGCTTTTATATATTATTATTTGAATTAATAATTATAAAATAATGAAATTCATAATTATAATGCATTATAGTAATCATTATTCAAAACATTATTTAACCTAATAAATATGTGTTATTATTATTATATTATTATTATTATTTATTATTGTTATTATTAATATTATTCTTCAATGGTCCTTATTATAACCATAAGGATGATGATAATCATAAGAATAACAGTAGTTGTTATAATATAATATTAAATACACACACTAATATTAAAGGGAAAGCTGCTCCGTTTGGGTCTCTAAACGTGTTGGTCAGCATTTCTGATGTTTTGGACTGAAATGTAGAAAGTTATCAAACGGGGACATGTTGTCTACTTCCAGATCAACCAGTTTTCACACAGTGGTTTTCTATTGGCTCCGCCCCCTGGCTCCAGTGAGGGGGGGTTGGACAGCGTTTGGCCACGCCCCTTAAACCTGCTCCTTTGGAACCCAAACTGTACATTTTTTATAAAACCTTTACGACTCTTTGGAAACTGGTAGGCAGACGGTCTGCTAAAACGGTTGATTACTTGCCCTTTAATAATGTGAGGATTGTTATGGTCTAATAATAATAACAACACTACTAATAACCAATAATAATTCATTAATAAATAACCATGTATCAGTAATAATACCTGTTGTATTTTATAAAAGGAGGATTCATTGTGATGGTTAACAATATTAATGATGAATGAATATTAATGATGTATCTTATCAATATTACTATTATAAAGATATATGAAGTATCTAATGAATATTAATATTGATAAGATACATCATGTATCTAATGAATATTAATATTGATAAGATACATGATGTATCTAATGAATATTAATATTGATAAGATCCATCCTGTTCATTCCCAGCAGGACGTCACCTCCTGCTGTGTGGATGGACCTTCCATCTAAAGAGTGAGTGTGTGTTGTGATGACTCAAACTAAACAGACACTCACACTTCTTTAGAGCTGGTTTCAGCCTCCATCCTCCACCGTGCTCCACCCTGGGGGGAACAAAGAGAGAGCAGTTGAAACATTCACACTCATGATCTGCTGGATCATCACTTTGTACACAACATGAGTTACAGCCGCCTTGGTAAACCACTTTATCTAGCGGCTGGTTGAATCCTTGTAGGAGACACGGTCCCTGAGAGGTGAGCTGTCCTCTCCGTACCTGAGGGTGTCCAGTCTCCAGCGTGGATCCTCCAGTCCAGCAGAGAGCAGCGTAACTCCTGAGTCTCCTGGGTGATTGTAGCTCAGGTCCAGCTCTCTCAGACGGGAGGGGTTGGAGCTCAGAGCTGAGGCCAGAGAAGCACAGCCTTCCTGTGAGACCATACAGCCAGACAACCTGCACACACACACACACACACAGACACACACACACACACACACACACACACCAGAATGAGTTCATCTTATGAATATTCTCTATTTACATGTGTGAATTGGTACTATTATGGCTGTAAACCAGTAGAATGTCTTCTGATATCCAACCCTGGGCTGTAAGTGTTTGCTCATTGAGTCCAACTGACCTGAGAGTCTGCAGTATACAGTGTGGACTCCCCAGTCCAGCAGAGAGCAGCTTTACTCCTGAATCCTGCAGGTCGTTGGTACTCAGGTCCAGCTCTCTCAGACTGGAGGAGTTGGAGCTGAGAACTGAGGCCAGAGCTTCACAGCATCTCTCTGACAGATGACAGCCATTCAGCCTTCACACAACATCAACAGGAACATGTTAGGAACTGGGTTGAAAGGGCTTATTAGAATTAAAACCACTTAAAACCACCATAAAAACACAGTCTTTACTAGCATTAAGAAATGTAAGTTTAACAAATTATAACAGTGCTGTAGGTGAGATTTAACAGCCAATATTAGAGTGGAATTTGTAGCCTGGTCGAGAACTCTTTCTTATTGATAAACAAGTAATCACAAATATGAATAGGCTAGGGAAAAACCCAGTTGTGGTGTTTCCTGGTATAATACCCAGTTGTTACTGGACTTCCTACTGAAGTGGTGCTGTTACTAATGGTTCACAATCCAAATGTTGTGTAGTTTAGAAAATAAAATATTAAAATAGGCTCCCTCCTATAGCCTGCTCCCAGCTCATATGTTTTATATATTATTATAACGTTCATATTCTAGTATTATGTATATTGTGTTTTAAAATAATAATAATAATAATGTATATTGAAATACATTATTATTGAACCTACGGATATGTTTTGTATATTATCTACCTTTTATATTCTAGTATTATGTATATTGAGTATTAAAATACATGTTTTAGTTAACCTACAGAGATGTATTGTATATGAAATCACTTTCATATTCTTGTATTATGTATATTGTGTTTTAAAATACGTCATTAGTGAAACTACAGAGATGTACTGGATATGATATCACTTTTATATTGTAGTATATTGTATATTGTGTATTAAAATACATGTTATTAGTGAACCTACAGAGATGTATTGTATATTATTCTAACTTTCATATTCTAGTATCATGTATATTGTGTATTATAAAACATATTAGTGAACCTACAGAGATGTTTTGGAGGCTTTGACCACTGGCAGCAGCCTCAGAAGACCCTCCTCTGAAGCAGAGTATTTCTTCAGGTCAAACACGTCCAGCTCTTCTTCTGATGACAGTAAGATGAAGACCAGAGCTGACCACTGAGCAGGAGAGAGATCTTCTGTGGTGAAACTTCCTGATGTCAGGTACTGTTGGATCTCCTCCACCAGAGAACGGTCATTCAGCTCATTCAGACAGTGGAACAGATTGATGCTTCTCTCTGTAGAGAGATCTCCACTTATCTTCTTCTTGATGTAAGACACTGTTTCCTCATTGGTCTGTGAGCCACTTCCTGTCTGTCTCAGCAGACCTGCTAGGAGAATCTGATTGGTCTCCAGAGAGAGGCCCAGGAGGAAGCGGAGGAACAAGTCCAGGTGTCCGTTCTCACTCTGTAAGGCCTTGTCCACAGCACTCTGGTAGAGGAGTTGGACCTTTGTTTTAGGTTGTTCTTCTAAGAGCAGATTGACACCAGTGTCGATGAAGGACAGGAAGACATAAAGAGCAGCAAGAAACTCCTGGAGGCTCAGATGGACAAAGCAGAACACCTTGTCCTGGTACAGCCCACACTCCTCTTTAAAGATCTGAGTGAACACTCCTGAGTACACTGAGGCTGCTCTGATATCCATGTCACACTCTGCCAGGTCTGCCTCGTTGAAGATCAGGTTGCCTTTCTCCAGCTGGTTAAAAGCCAGTTTTCCCAGAGCAACAATGATCTCCCTGCTCTCTGAACTCCAGACTGCATCTGTTTCAGCTCTCCCATGGTACTTCCTGTCCCCCTGTATGGACTGAACCCTCAGGAAGTGGATGTACATCTGAGTCACGGTATTGGGCATCTCTTCTCCTGTCTGGGTTGTTTTGAATAAGTCCTCCAGAACTGTAGCACTGATCCAACAGAAGACTGGGATGTGACACATGATGTGGAGGCTTCGTGATCTCTTGATGTGGGAGATGATGGTGCTGGCCAGAGTCTCCTCTCTGAATCTCTTCCTGAAGTACTCCTCCTTCTGTGGGTCGGTGAACCCTCTCACCTCTGTCACCATGCCAACACACTCAGCAGGGATCTGATTGGCTGCCGCAGGGCGTGTGGTTACCCAGATGCGAGCGTAGGGAAGCAGGTCACCCCTGATGAGGTTTGTCAGCAGTATGTCCACCGAGGTCGACTTTGTGACATCGGTCCAGATCGGATTGTTCTGGAAGTCCAGAGGCAGTCGACACTCATCCAGACCGTCCAAGATGAAGACCACTTTGAACAGGTCGTATCTGCGGATTCCTTTGGTTTGAATAAAGAAGTGATGAAGAAGTTCCATCAAGCTAAACTCTTTCTCTTTCAGTAAATTCAGCTCTCTGAAAGTGAAGGGAAGCGTGAAGTGGATGTCATGGTTGGCTTTGCCTTCAGCCCAGTCCAGAGTGAACTTGTGTGTTAAGATGGTTTTACCAATGCCCGCCACTCCAGTTGTCATTATGGTTCTGCTTGGTTGATCTTGTCCAGATAAGGGTTTAAAGATGTCTTCAAGTTTGATTGGTGTTTCCTCCTTGGCTGGTTTCCTGGAAGCCGTTTCAATCAGGCTGACCTCATGTTCCTTGTTGACCTCTCCACTGACTCTCTCTGTGATGAAGAGCTCTGTGTAGAAGTCATTCAGATCTGTTGACTGTCCTGCTTTAGCGATTCCCTCAAACACACGCCTGAACTTCTGCATCAGATGAGACTTGATGTTATGTTGGCACTCGACTGCAGCAGTTCCTAAATGAGAGAACCCAGAAGACAGGTCTTATAAGTGGTATTGACACAACAATATGATTGGTGTAATGACAGTACTATAATACATTATTGTTAACTATTACTATACTATTACTATTACTGACTTGATATGCTGATATAAAAAGATTGTGTTGCATTTCTTCAGGTATGTTGACAGGCTGTTGATCTGCAGTATATTGTGTAACATTCTTTAACCTAATAGACCCACAATAATATATAATATATATATAATATATAACAATAACCCTAAATATCTGGATTAAACCACTAAAGCTGAAAGCCTCTACAATAACCCTACATATCTGCCCTTGGATTAAACCACTCAACCTGAAAGCCTCACATTAACCCTACACATCTGGATCAAACCATTTGACCTCCAAGAGGAGATTTATCTGGAAAAGATAGAGATGTAGAAGTATTTTAAACAAGTCTCTGTTTGAGTCTCTTCTGTTTTCAAAATAAGATTCTCTATGTTTTCTAAATAAGAGGCTATATGTATTCTAAATAAGAGTCTCTTCTATGTTTTCTAAATAAGAGTCTCTTCTATGTTTTCTAAATAAGAGTCTCTTCTATGTTTTCTAAATAAGAGTCTCTTCTATGTTTTCTAAATAAGAGTCTCTTTTATGTGTTCTAAATAAGAGTCTCTTCTATGTTTTCTAAATAAGAGTCTCTTCTATGTTTTCTAAATAAGAGTCTCTTCTATGTTTTCTAAATAAGAGTCTCTACTATGTTTTCTAAATAAGAGTCTAAATGTTTTCTAAATAAGAGTCTCTTCTATGTTTTCTAAATAAGAGTCTCTTCTATGTTTTCTAAATAAGAGTCTCTTCTATGTTTTCTAAATAAGAGTCTCTTCTATGTGTTCTAAATAAGAGTCTCTTCTATGTTTTCTAAATAAGAGTCTCTTCTATGTTTTCTAAATAAGAGTCTCTTCTATGTTTTCTAAATAAGAGTCTCTACTATGTTTTCTAAATAAGAGTCTAAATGTTTTCTAAATAAGAGTCTCTTCTATGTTTTCTAAATAAGAGTCTCTTCTATGTTTTCTAAATAAGATGTCACGGTTACGGTGATTGGCAGGGGGCGTGGCCTAGCCACATGCGCTGGTGGCGCACACACGCTCCTGTCAACAAACAATCACGTTGGTTGGCAGGGGGCGTGGCAAAGCCTCGTGCGCTGGTGACACACACACACACACACACACACATACACACACACACACACACCTGGACACAATCTCCTCGTCCTATTGTTTATCACCTCACCTGGGGTATATAGACGTGGTCTTTCCTTTACCCCAGCGTGAGGTCGTTACTCTACTATGCACGTAGTTCTCCCGTCTGGTACCCATCGCCTGCCAACTACCTGCCGGTACTCTGCACCGATACCCCCGGTACAGACTCCTCCCCCTGTCCCGGACTACCCGCCGGTCACCTGCCTGCCGGTACTCCACACCCGATACCCCCGGTACAGACTCCTCCCCCTGTCCCGGACTACCCGCCGGTCACCTGCCTGCCGGTACTCCACACCAGATACCCCCGGTACAGACTCCTTCCCCTGTCCCGGACTACCCGCCGGTCACCTGCCTGCCGGTACTCCACACCCGATACCCCCGGTACAGACTCCTCCCCCTGTCCCGGACTACCCGCCGGTCACCTGCCTGCCGGTACTCCGCACCCGATACCCCCGGTACAGACTCCTCCCCCTGTCCCGGACTACCCGCCGGTCACCTGCCTGCCGGTACTCCGCACCCGATACCCCCGGTACAGACTCCTCCCCCTGTCCCGGACTACCCGCCAGTCACCTGCCTGCCGGTACTCCGCACCCGATACCCCCGGTACAGACTCCTTCCCCTGTCCCGGACTACCCGCCGGTCACCTGCCTGCCGGTACTCCGCACCCGATACCCCCGGTACAGACTCCTCCCTCTGTCCCGGACTACCCGCCGGTCACCTGCCTGCCGGTACTCCACACCCGATACCCCCGGTACAGACTCCTCCCCCTGCCCGGACTACCCGCCGGTCACCTGCCTGCCGGTACTCCGCGGATCGTCTCCCCAGTGCACCCTTATGACGTTGTGTGTGTTTGGTGCAAATAAAGCCGTTCGTATCACTCTCCACTTGTCGGCGTCTGCGTTCAGGGTTCAACCCACTCCCTCTCTCGTGACATAAGAGTCTCTTCTATGTTTTCTAAATAAGAGTCTCTTCTATGTTTTCTAAATAAGAGTCTCTTCTATGTTTTCTAAATAAGAGTCTCTTACCACTCCTCAGTATGTCGGCCAGTTCCTCCTGGTTCATCTCCATTAGGCAGAGCAGTGTGATGTCTGTCACTCCCTCTATGGCGCGCCTCCTCTGCTCCTCGTTCTTCCCGTCCCCCTCCTCCTCCTCCTCCTCCTCCTGCTCATCCTCCTCCTCCTCCCTCTGACTCTCTGAGCCTTGTGGGTCATGTGGGAAGAGAACCCTCCATAGCTTCTTCAGCTCCTGGTCTAGAAAAGCGTGGGCGTTCTCCTCAGCCCTCTGGAACAGAACATGAATGAGAACTTTCCTGTGAGCTGAGGACATCAGAAGCATCTGTCCTTGATTCACGTCTGGTCTAAAGAGGGAAGCCTGGAGACTCTGAGCACCACAAGAGATGCTTTTTAATGTTCATGTAGAGCTGAAGGCTAATGTCTTGTTGGACTTTTACACACCTTGATCAGCTCTGTTTGATGCTGCTGTACAGACCCAGCACTGGTAACCTTTGACCTCTCCTGGTGTCGTCTGTGGAGAACACACACACACACACACACACACACACACACACACACATATGATGTCAAAACATCAGTATTAGCAGAATCTGGTAGCAACCAAGTGGTCAGTTTTCATCACCTGTTTTAAACTCCTCCCTCTCCTCTCTATCTATGGATGTTCAATATATACTGTATATTAATAATCTCAGATCAATCCTCACCTCTTCCCAATAGACTGATTCCCATCTTTAAAGTTATCAGGAATACCCATAGACCGGTCACTCTTCATGGAGACACAGCTGGGTCCAGGGGAGTCTGCTCTCTCCTGTATCCTTCTAGAACAACAAGAGCCAGGATTTATTGATGTTCAATAGATGCTGAATTGTTATAATCTGATCAACCCTCACCTCTTCTCAATAGACTGATTCCCATCTTTAAAGTGAACACGAGGATGATCCATAGACGAGTCACTCTTCAGGGAGACACAGCTGGGTCCAGGGGAGTCTGCTCTCTCCTTCTGCTCTGGGCTTCAACACAACACACACACAGCTTTTACTGACACTAACGATGGTGTCCTGATACATCACTGCTGAGCTCTGAGATGGACCACAGTCACAGACACTTAGAGATCCTCTTCTCACCTGTTAGCTCTGCTCTGGCGGCCATGTTCCCCAGACAGAGAGCTTTTAGAGGTAGGATCCCCCTCCTCTCTCTCCTCATTCATAGCAGACCGGAGACCCCAGCCTATTTCAAGAAGCTGGATTTGCAGGTTAACCGGAGATATTCAGACAGAATTCAGGGAATAGCAGAATCTTCAGTTTCAGATACCAAGCTTAGACTGATCTCAGTTCAGTTATCACGGTGACTCCTGCTGTGAGCCTCACATGCTGCTTCCCTGAGGACTATACTACCAAGCAGGATGTGGGGTTAGTGAGTCACTTCAGGTTAACCCTGAGGACTATACTACCAAGCAGGATGTGGGGTTAGTGAGTCACTTCAGGTTAACCCTGAGGACTATACTACCAAGCAGGATGTGGGGTTAGTGAGTCACTTCAGGTTAACCCTGAGGACTATACTACCAAGCAGGATGTGGGGTTAGTGAGTCACTTCAGGTTAACCCTGAGGACTATACTACCAAGCAGGATGTGGGGTTAGTGAGTCACTTCAGGTTAACCCTGAGGACTATACTACCAAGCAGGATGTGGGGTTAGTGAGTCACTTCAGGTTAACCCTGAGGACTATACTACCAAGCAGGATGTGCGTCCTGCACAGGTCCTTAATGACCTCTAACCCCTACCTGCTCCTTAATGACATCTAACCCTTATCTGTTATTTAATGACCTCTGACCCCTACCTGCTTTTTAATCACCCCTGACCCTTTCCTGCTCCTTAAAGACCCCTGACCCCTACCTGCTCCTTAATGACCTCTGACCCCTACCTGCTCCTTAATGACCTCTGACCCTTACCTGCTCCTTAATCACATTCACTGTCAGTATCTTTGTATGAAGCTGTCTGATAAATGATTAATACATCTTAAGATATGAGGCTGCTTATCAAAGCCATGTTTTATTAATATCTGTTATTGCACCACTAGGGGGCGTGAATACACCACTGATGTCACACACACACACACACACACACTCACTCACACACACACACACACACACACACACACACACACACACACACACACACACACACACACACACACACACACACACACACACAGTGAGATAAAATAAACCAAACATTTTCATTAACAGTTGAAAACGTACCAGACAATGAACTCAGAATGTGATGAAATGTAATAACCAGAATGTTCAGACAAAGGGAGAATTATTGAGATGTTTACTGAGAACTGCATGAGGCCAAGTCACGTGAGACAGCACGGGCGGACTGGAACGTTCCAGAATGAACCAGTTTGGTGAGGGAGGCGCCATGACAGTCGGATATAACATTGCGTGAGACTAAGGAGGGGATCTCAACTCGGGGTTTTGTTTGTTTTGTATGTTGATTCAGTATTGAGCAAACTATGTATCAGGATAATCATTGGCTAAATAAATATAGTTTGTTTAAATACCGCTTCTGCGTCGAACGTAATCCGGCTCCTGTAGTGCTCACAGCCCTATGGGCGCTCGACGGGGATATAGACAACTTATATAGATTTGTTTTATATAGTTTTGAACACAACAACACACACACACACACACACACACACACAAACACACACACACATCACGTCTTTTAAAATAAATCACCAAAGTGTTCCAGTTTGA
The DNA here is from genome assembly GCA_027704905.1 of Muraenolepis orangiensis. Taxonomy (NCBI): domain Eukaryota; kingdom Metazoa; phylum Chordata; class Actinopteri; order Gadiformes; family Muraenolepididae; genus Muraenolepis; species Muraenolepis orangiensis. The sequence goes on from JANIIK010001023.1 coordinate 274,560, forward strand.
ACCGGCTCCCTGGTGTATAACAAGTTTAGAGACATACTCTTTAACCCCTTGGTCAACACTCACTACTCACCTTATAACGCTGTCCACCGTTTAGTTTATAAGGCTTGTTTCCTTAGTCTCCACAAAGAGAGGAGCTGCCTCCACCTGGTGCGTTGCTTCACTCCCTCTCCATCCCAGACAGGAGGGCCCTACAGGACCTCCTCACGACTCGTCCTCCACTAACAACACTTCACTTGGTTTGATGTTTGTTTGTTTCATTTCCAACGAGCTAAAGGTTCTTCTTTGTGTCTTTGTGCTCAGCTCAGCCACTTCAGACGGATCTCAAATCAGTCCCACTGACGACCGCTTCCTAAACAAGTTGAATCTTTTTTCCTCCTCCTCCCTCTCCCTCCCTCCCTCTATCCTCCTCCCTCCCGCCCCATCTCTCTCCCTCCCTGTCCTCCTCCCTCCTTCCCTCACCACCTCTCTCCCTCCTCCTCCCTCTCCCTCCCTCCCTCTCTCCTCCTCCCTCCTTCTCCTTCCCTCACCATCTCTCTCCCTCCTCCTCCTCCCTCTCCCTCCCTCTCTCCTCCTCCCTCCTTCTCCTTCCCTCACCACCTCTCTCCCTCCTTCTCCTCCCTCTCCCTCCCTCCCTCTATCCTCCTCCCTCCTTCTCCTCCCTCCCCCACATCTCTCCTCCTCACCCAAAGACAAACTCCAGCTCCCCAGAACTGTGTTGAAAGTCAAGCCTCAGTGAGGCGGCGTGTTGGGACTCAGAGTCTCCCTTGGGACAACAAGTGAGTCTCTGAGTCATTCAGTCACCGTGGTGACAGGATGAATACGCTTCATCAAACCTTGGATCAACCCTTCATTAAGTCTTGGGTTGGCTCTCTTCTTCTGGTCACTTCAAGGTTCAACAGGTTTTATGAGCCATTTTAAACCAGTTCAACAGAATGCTTCCTCCCCATTCCCTCCTGCAGTGTGTGTGTGTGTGTGTGTGTGTGTGTGTGTGTGAGTCTGTTAGAGAGAGAGATATGTGTGTGTGTGTGTGTGTTGTGTGTGTGTGTGTGTGTGTGTGTGTGTGAGTGTGTGTGTGTCTATTAGAGCGTTGGGTCCTCCTCCCTCCCTCCCTCCCCACTTCTCTCTCTCCTTCTCTTCTCTCCCCACCTCCCTCTATCCTCCTCCCTCCCTCCCCACTTCTCTTCCTCTTCCTCCTCCTCCCTCCCTCTATCGTCCTCCCACTCTCCCACCCCACTTCTCTTCCTCTTCCTCCTCCTCCCTCCCTCTATCGTCCTCCCACTCTCCCTCCCCACTTCTCGTCCTCTTTCTCCTCCTCCCTCCCTTCCTCACCACCTCTCTTCCTCCTAGAGATGTGTGTGTGTGTGAGAGTGTGAGTGTGTGTGTGGGAGTTTGTGTGAGATATGTGTGTGTGTGTGTGTGTCTAGAGAGAGGTGTGTGTGTGTGTATAGAGATGTGTGTGTTTGTAACAGAGAGATATGTTGTGTGATGTGTGTGTTGAGCACCAGTCCAAACACCTACACCACACACACACCTGTGTCTCCTTTACCCTAATCATGTTGGCCAGAAGGTGGTGGATTCAGCGCCCCCTAGTGGTGCAATAACAGATATTAATAAAACATGGCTTTGATAAGCAGCCTCATATCTTAAGATGTATTAATCATTTATCAGACAGCTTCATACAAAGATACTGACAGAGAACACATGTAAGTGTGTGTTTATGTACATAAATGTGTGTGTAGTGTGGTGCCGCGTCTAATTGCTAATCCCCTCACCTGGGGTATATAGACCCAGGCTTCCCGTTACCCCGGGGTTAGGGCGTACGTCCTACTGCACGTCACACGTTGTTCACGTTACGTCGGACATTCTGGATGGAATCGCCACGCTGATGTCCCGGAGATCCAGAACCAGCCTGTCCCGCGTCACCCGCCTGTCTCGCGTTACTCCGGTCTATACGAGCTCCCCGGTCATTATAATTTTAGAATTACCTGTCTGGTACCTGTCGCTACTCGACCTCCCGGTACCCAGACTCCTCCCCCGTCCCGGACTACTCGCCGGTCTACTACCTGCCGGTACTCCGCGGATCGACCTCCCGGTACCCAGACCCCTGGACTGTCCCTGATCTCTCTTGTGTTGTGTTTGAGTTGTGTTGTGCTTTAAATAAAGCTTTATGTTATAGCTCCACTGTCTTGGTCTGCGTTCTGGGTCCCACCGAACAATCCCACTCGTGACATATTTAATGAACAACAAAACGAACAAGAACGATTGAGCAAAACCTCGTTAGCCGCAAAACTTGAGGCTATTACAAAACACCTGTAACATCTGTAGTCCGTTTTAACATAGGCGACATGGCATCACATTGACCCTGTAGGCTACCAGGCTACTTTTTGCTTTCTCCTTCATTTCATTGCGGCAAAGTCCTCTGAGCCGAGCTGAAATCAAAGGTGTCAAAAGCTTGCAATACGCATAAGTCATCACTCTCTCCTCCAGACGACTCCGCAGTGATGTTTTCAAACCATTCTGAGGGAGAAGCCCCTCTCTGCTGGCACGCTTGACACGGGCAGAACACATGCAATTTGAGCCTGTGGGGTCCAGCTCGCTGAACTCAGAAATTAGCACTTGGCAAGCTGTCGCAAACATTAAAGCCCCATAGCCGTGGAGCGCTAACATTAAAGCCCCATAGCCGTGGAGCGCTAACATTAAAGCCCCATAGCCGTGGAGCGCTAACATTAAAGCCCCATAGCCGTGGAGCGCTAACATTAAAGCCCCATAGCCGTGGAGCGCTAACATTAAAGCCCCATAGCCGTGGAGCGCTAACATTAAAGCCCCATAGCCTTGGAGCGCTAACATTAAAGCCCCATAGCCGTGGAGCGCTAACATTAAAGCCCCATAGCCGTGGAGCGGCCATCACTGCACCTGCATCTCGTCGGGCGCGCTTGACGTCATGAGAGGAGCGGCAGCTGATTGGTCACTTCATTCGGTCACTTCATGACCAAAACCCAACATTATTACCTGACATTTTTACCGGCAGGTTTTTAAATTACCCTTTTTTTATCATTTTTACCCGCTAAAAAACGGTAAATACTGGCTAACGGAAACCCTGATACATATATATATATATCAGGGTTTCCGTTAGCCAGTATTTACCGGTTTTTAGGGGGAAAAAAAAACAACCCTTGTAGCCTACAGATAAATGATACCTCTATGCTCATACACTGTTATGGCTAGATTCCACTTTCCTCAGGGTCAACTGTACTGGACCCTGCAGCTGTCTCACTTTCCTCAGGGTCAACTGTACTGGACCCTGCAGCTGTCTCACTTTCTTCAGGGTCAAATGTACTGGACCCTGCAGCTGTCTCACTTTCTTCAGGGTCAACTGTACTGGACCCTGCAGCTGTCTCACTTTCCTCAGGGTCAACTGTACTGGACCCTGCAGCTGTCTCA